>JAPMOB010204151.1:0-26526 GCA_029875015.1 Lepomis gibbosus
TTTTTGTCGCCCGATAAGAGTCTCGCGTTAACGCAGCCGTTAACGCAGCCGTTAACGCCGATAACGGCCCACCACTAATTTAAAACAAATCCCTGTGAACAGAAACCTCAGATTTCCTCCTGTTCTGAACACTCTGTTTTGAACTGTTTTTTTAACCAATGGCTCTGTTCTTCAACATCATTCCATACATGGTCATTTGCTCCGCACAGCTAGGCACAGCAACGCTCAGTCTGTCTGTACCGCTCAGCGACAACCACAGCCTGGTAACATGTTTCAGGTCTTGGCCAATCAGAAGACAGTGGGCTTTGAGGGGGGGGGTTAAAGAGACAGAAGTATCTACAGCTTGTTTCAGACAGAGGCTGAAATGAAGACCTACATGAAGAGCCAGTATAAAACAGAAGATTATTTTTTTGAACTTTGAAATATGCAAAGCTTCTATACAGGAGTTCCAGAACTACAATACAGTACTAGAAACATGGTATAAGAGGTCTCCTTTAAATGGTTCCTATCAATTCCACCAATTTCCTGCATCACCAAATCAGCACGCCAGTGAAACCCATCCAAGCTCTCACTGACCATGAAAGCGCTGGGAAGCCGTCCATGGTAGCTCTAATCCATAGGTCACATTCCTAAACGGGGATGTTTGTTTAACCCCTTTTGTCCCGCTAGTCATAAAACTAACATGAAGATGCAGAGGAACAATCTAGCAGAGAGACCAGTCAGGAAGTGGGTACATCTCTGAGAGAGCCTCCATCATCAGCTGCTAAATGGGAGAGCTCCACATTTTACCACAACAGACAGCCAACTGAGAGGCCCCTCAAGAACTGGCAGACACATTGTGCAAGTGAAAACAAACACAAATGTTAGGCGGCACACATTTTTGTAAAAATGTTAGTGTTGTAAGAATGGATTTCACGAAAAAATGAGCCAAAATGCCCTAAAAGAAACCAAAAGGTTCCTATTAAAAAAATTCCAAACACTTGCTGAAATAAGAGTCAACTCGAGAATGCTTTGGAGAACAGAAACCTAAATAAGAGGGCTTCTTCTTTCTCTTTGGTGACACCATGCTGACCACAGCTAAGCTGTAAACACTGGGGCTTTCTTGTGGGAATTTTATAAATGCAAATAGGCAAATTTTTCGTTAATAGAAAAATGAACATACACAGACTTAGGCAGTCATCATTCGTTGACCTGCTCTCTTATGGCACCATGCTTGACCTTGTCCAGAAGCTCGTTTATCTTGACTTCTGCCTCCTCATGTAGTTTTAATGTGAAAACTATGGAAGGTCAAAGCTAAGGTGACCTTTGCCCCATAGGTGGCATACCTCCTGACCATAGCTGATTTGGAGTGGCTGTGTTACCTTGGTCCAAAAATGTTACAGTAGGAGAGACGTAAGATTTGTCAAAAATAGAAAAGGACTGACCTATAAATTTGGTGTTGAGAGAAAAAGAAAGACAATGACTGGAGAGGAAGTGGTTCTTGTGCAGACATGATTGCATCACCCACCATCCTGTAACCTTTACAAGAGGCAGGTCTTTCCCCAAAGGCCAAGTCCCCTACGAGTGCCCCTTACTAAATGCATCCCTGTTAATGTGGCTCATTTGTGACCTTCTCTAACCATCTGCGATTGGTCCTAAGGGAGGTGGTCACATAACGTTGGAATGCAGCCATTGATATCTGGACGCACTTCACAAGATATAACAGTCATTTAACTACTTTCTTTGTGACTAGGTGTCCATTACGCTGTGCTTATTCTCAGTTCATCTTGGTCTCTTGTGCTCTGCCTGTCCTTATCCCTGTCCTCTCTTGTGTATGACTTTCACAATGTACTTCGCTTTTTTGCTCACAGATCAGCCATCAATCCATGTTAGATGTACTGTATTGAAACAATATTACAATATAAGAGAAGGAATTTTGCCTTAACCTACTCTTACCCTTGGTAGCTTGGTATAGAAAAGGCTGATCTAGACTCAAATATTCCCCAAACCAAGAAAAGGATTGCACTGAAACGCAAGGCAAAGTTCAATCCATATAGCGTGGGTTGATACTGCGCTCTCAATAAGGTGCTGTCTGACCCATATCCATTCCTTCATGTTTTTCTCTCCTATATTTTGGTGCCAAACTTTGCAGTTGAGTAGCAGGGCAGCTGCAGGCTCTCACATTTTCCTTCATTCCCCTCATCCTCCTCCGTTCTTCTTCCTCTGTTCACATCCTTATCCTCCTCCTGTGCTTGGCTTCAGGCTCTGGGCCCAGTCAGCTCTTTTTCTCTCTTCTTACGCATGGGCTGTAAAGTCTGCCTTGATTGCTTCCTCTCCCCCTGTTTTATCTCTTCAGGACGAAACCTTCCTATACAGTGAAAAAAGTAAACTATACAGTGTCCAGAGGTGATCCAAATTACACTGTGAAATTCACCTGATGGAAAACTATAGGAAATGGCCACACAGAGAGAACACTTAACCTATGACCATATGCAAAATGCAACTAAGTATCCACAGCTAAGATTATTGTGCTTCCCACTCACTCTCCTCAAACCTGTGAGAACATCGTGTCTGCCTGAAGTCATTAAAACAGAAGAGCGCAATAAACCAAATATCCATCTAAGCCATACCTGTCAGCCCAACTAAAACCACATGGCTGGGTGCCTTAAAGCAAAAGGCCTCCCATTAAGTTGGAAAACCAGTAATGATGGACAAAAATATATGAGCAGAGACAATTTGGACAGGGAATAAAATAAGAAAAGCCGGGGTAACATAATATCAGCAAGAGCTATATCTGTGGGGGAGAAGGGAATCATTATTTTGTCTGGCAGTACTATTATATGTGTGACACCTAAATGCCTCATTACACTATTTGTTTGTTTTTAAGCACATCTATATTGTAGAGTAGCAGCTAGCCTACATCAGAAAAAACAACAAAGTGGCAATTTTTCACATCTATTTGTTTTGGACATTGAGCACAAATGGCTAAGGGTTCAAACCAATTAAATTCCCCGTGAATAAGTCATAGACCAATTATGAAGTTAGCATAACACTCCACACTTTTTTTGTGGACCTACTGGGTAGTGTGCTGTACAAAGCTAGGCCCTCTGTAACAGCACCAGCAGCATTCCTTCATACATTTGTGTGCAGCTTGGCAACCAAAGGGGTGCCCCACTACCCTACATCCTTGTGAAAAGGACCCCCAAACACCCCCACATGGACCTCCAGAACACCACTGCATTCACATCCAGAAAAGGCAAACCGCCTTTGGGGAAAGTCTTAAACCTTAGAACACATTCATGTGCGTTCTGTCGCCATTGATCCTTGCCAGGTTGTTGGCTAACATTGTGGAAATTAAACTCTGTGAGGCTGAGACCATTCTGAAAGGGGGATTTTAGGGTCATTATTAAAGGATTTGCTAAAAAAAAAAAATCATCATTTGTCCAAAGCCATTTGAAGGCATGTAAACTGAGTAGAGAGCAAGAAATGTTGTGGCTGACAGCTGTTTTTGCTCAAACAATGTTGCTATGCAAGTTTTTCCCCTTCCTTTGTAGGTGTTTAAGTTTGTGTTTACCATGTCAAGCTCTTGGGAGACTCGTCTTTTGCGCAGCTCTTCCATGCGGTCGCTGACGTCACTGAAGCAGGTGTTGTAGTACTCCGAGTACTCCTGGGCAAGGTCATCTATGTTGCCCAGAGAACCATCCTGGGGAGAGGAAGAGAGGGAGAAGGTTTATCCTGGGAACTATAACAGCATAACAAAGAAAAGCTGATAATCTAATTCTTTAGGGGTAAGGGGTGGGGGGTGTCATCATTGTGAAACCTCCATTTGGAGAATTTGTTATTGTAACAGCAAAACTAGCAACACAAAAGAAAAACAAAATCTTATTCTGAACTCCATATTTCATTAATTTGCATATACAGTACATACAACATCTCACCAGGGCCTCAGGAAAGGAAAAGGCCTGATCAAGCTACTACACTGTGTAACAAACATGCCATGCCCTTCCATCTTCTCCAGTTACCAGCTTTAAAAACCACCGTCACATACACTTACACCACCATTTCCAACACTGCCTCACAGGTTTAATGTGTTAACCGAATATTTTGTTTGTTCAACAGAATATGGGAACAAAATCTATGAATTTGTAAATGGGTGTTTTCACTAGTTTAAAAGCTGGTGCAATTACAGCAAACTGGTAAAACACAAATGTACAGAGTAGTATTGTTTTTCCCGTTCACCAGTCTACCCACACACTCCATACAAACTGTAAACCTAAAAATATCAAGTCCCATTCAGTGAGTGTCTCTGGTCAGCCATGATCTGATCCTGGGTTTTGTCTTTATCGAGACTCATATCAAGGGTGACCTTTACCTCATCAGACATTCACAAAACTCCAAACCAAACACACTCTTCCGTTTAGCTGTAGTTTAGATCAGCACAGTTCCTGTCTTTGTGTGGAAGACATGATGTTTAGGATTGAGGCAGGAAGCTGTGCTCCAAACAGTAAAGACCTTACATAATGGAATGCTCTTAGGATTATAATGTTCTGTAAGTTCATTTTGGAAATGTTAATAGTGTAGCAGGTTCAAAACTTGGGTTCTATGAAGAGAAGTCAGCGAATGCAAACTGTCAACACAGGTGCCTGTATCATAAAGCAAGATTATGAAGTTAGCTGGGATCAGTTGTTTTTACATTAGTCCACGTTTTAGGTTAATATAGACTGACATGAAAACAGTTGTAGTTAATGCAGTTATACAGCTAACTAGTCATGATCCATGACTAGAAAAAAATAATAATAATAATAATAATCGAAAACTTTGCTTAGCTAAGCCCCTTAGTATTTTTTGCAGGACGTAGAGCAGTCTCTTTTGTACAAATTGAGAAGTCCGACTCTCGTCTCTTGCCTTGGTAAAAATGTAGGCCATTCTGGTAATGATGGCCAACTGTTGAATATTCATCAGTGTTGATCTAATCTGTGCCAGGCAGACAGCTAGCATTGAGTCACTGTTCAGGGTCCGAACAGTCTCCCTCAGTCTCTGTCTTTCTCAACCGGACTCCCTATTAGGGTGCCAGGCCACAAATGAATGGATCACTGTGAGTGTTAGTTGAGTGTGCCACACACATACACACATACATATACACACAGGGGCATAGGGAACCTGTGGACACATATTAGCATGCACATACATGCATGCAGGAGATTTCAAAAACATTGGACCAAAACAAACTGAGGCAGGCCAATAGTATACAACACAGCTCAGTGGAGTGAGTTATAAAAGAGAAGTTACTGAACACAATATCACTAACAAACACATGTTCTGTCTCAAAAGTCCAGTTTGGCTTGCTCTGATCTATCCTCCCACTCTCATTACTTGAGAAATCCTGTTTTGGCCAGACATAAGGTTCGAGATTCCCAGAGGGAACACTCCCTGAGCCGACACTATGCTTTCCCCTTCATTCCTCACATTGACTGAAAGCACTCTCTCATTACAGAATCCCAGGATGTTTTAATTACCATACAAATGCCACGACTGTGCCACGATGTACGATCCAGAAGATAAAAATGAACCCTGACCTGAGATTACACCAACTATTGATTGACAGCGGGCCACTCAAATTGGTGTTAAAAGTGATTGATTAATTGAGTCATAGTGGCAGAATTAATTAATCAGCACTGTCACTTTTCTGCCCCCTACTCCCACAGGAAAAATGAATGTAAACCTCAGCTGTGGACAGGTAAAGCTGCGCACGTTCTCAGACTGATGAGTGTCTGTGACTGAATGCATCCACGTGTGTAGAAACTCGTGTGTGTGTAGATAACTGGGATTCTTCCAATGCTCCAGTGGCATGTCCTCATGTGGGTCCAACACAGCTGACCCTCACACCCCACCACCACCTTGTAAAGTGATACTCCATATGCTCAGTTATGTATATCCACTATGAAACAACACATGAAAACAAGTGAAAAGAGAGTAAAATTCTTTGGGAGAATTGCGGCAGGTGGGAGTATGAGTTAAGAATGGTAAATCAGCTGTTTTCTCAGGTTGTTAGATCGGCTGTGTGTATGTGTGTGTCTCAACAGATGAGCAAGCATGTAGTCCACATTTTAGAGATTATCTGTCAACGTGGGAGTGTAGGTGAAGAGAATGGAGGGATCTGACAGTGGTCCACACATAAAGTTTGGAAATGTAGGCAGGGGGCTAGGGGTGGAGGCTGGACAAGAGATGATTTGTGGGATACTGACTAGGGCAGCTGTGGGGTGAGAGGAGGATAAAACATCTGGAGTCTGGAAAGAAAAAAATCCACATGTATAAGAGAGATTCTATGAATGTGTATTAAAATCCCCCACAGTTTATACTGACCCAGAAAGCATATGGGTCTCTGTGTGTTAACATAAAAAACCCTAAAACAATTCTCACTCTAACAATATCATTTGAAATCAATTTAGAAATTAATTAACCAAAATAATAAAACACATCTCGATTCATGGAGGTATGTGAAATGGAAACTAACAGTGTCTCAGCTGATGTAACTGCTTCTCCACCCTGGATGTGAGGGAGGCCAACTCCCAGTTTTGACTCGAACAATAGTCATACAAAAAAAACACCAAAGCAAAAATGTGCGAGTGAGTTTGTGTGCATCAACAGTAAAGAGTGTGCAAGTGTCATTTACTGTTCAAGCCCAAGATTTTGTCTACTCAAATAAGATGGCTACTCACAACGTGCAGCTGCAATTTGTCAGACCTCAGTGAACAAAACTGTATTGCATGTCACTTCTGTTCCAAAACTTTGCACAATTCAGAACAGGGAAAAGGTTCTGAGAAATGTTACGGCACCCAGCTGTGTAAGACACTTGTGAGACGTGCTAGTCTGTGTAAAAGCCATAATCACTGTGAGATAGCGGCTGCCATGTCGTTCCACCATAAAAGAGCAAATTACTGGCATTGCACCACAGTTGATAAATATTTCAGAAATGCCTGATAAGATTGCTACTGAGCCATTACCAAGTGATTTACACAATATTCAGGAAAGATTGCTTTGGAGTGATGGAGATAGTTGACATTCATGTCTGAATTCAAATATATAATAAATATAGTCCATCTCCTGACTCTCATGGCAATGGCATCCCTGGCATTCTTCCACAGAAGTTGTCTCTTCAGACATTCAGTCAAGTCATTAGAAAACAGCCATTGTCACCATTCATACAGACCGGGGTCTGTTATTGCACCAAATTACAGCATGACATGTTCTATACATAAATTTTCCAAATAGTGTTGTTGGAAAGACATGTTCATTAAAAGTGATTGTTCTCATCTGTCTATGTGTTGTAGTGAGGTAGCGTACTGTGTTTTCTTAGCTATGTCAGAGGCCACTGTATTGATCTGAAAACAATACTAAGTGTGGGCAGCATTTGTTTCAATCTCCGCTAGCGTTATTATTTTTAAAGCAGTCCAGTGTTCATTTTTGCTGTTTAGAAATACTTTGAGTTAGGTAACAAGCTGTACTTTCTATTATTTCAGATAAACACATTGCCAAGAATGTGTAGTCCACAGCTGAAGTGGCAATTTTTTTAAAGACAGAACATCTGAACGACACACCACAAAACCAGTCTCCTGCAAAGTTAATAGAAAATTCCACAGCCAGCAGGCAAGGCACTGCTAACTTGGGTCTCCTTTCGTGCTTAGGAATCCCTGCCAAGGCGCACAACTAATCTTGCAATCAATTTACACTCAATTCCTGCTTTCCACATCACGTTAGATGTTGCAAAGTCTCTCAAAGAAAGTGCTCATTTATAATAACCACAGAGAAAGACATTCTAAAAGGCTAAAAGGCGGCCTAACACGTTTGTTTTGGTCTGTCCTTTGGGCTCACATTCCTGACAGTACCATCATAAAGGGGCTCAGTTATGTTGGGATTGAATGGCAGTGTACATGGTTTTAACTATTGTTACAGGGCCGGCCTTGTGACTTCACAAACAATGACAACAGTTAACAATAGAACCATGCATCTGATGTAATGCTAGAACGTCAGTAGTATGATCACTTTCAACTGCTACGAAAGTTAAGATGGGTGCAGCAGGCTGGAATTGGTACTAACTGTGTTGTATTCTGCTGTATTGTACTAATGCTTTGTCAAAAACTGAACCAAGAGAACTGTCCACATTCATCCTGAGTCATCATCTTAAACCCAACCTGTGAGAGATCGCCTGTCCAACACACAAATCATCATCAAAGTAATAGCAAGTAATCTATCCTTTACTCCACCAAGTTCCCCCAGCTCCACAAACACCAACCATTTGACCATCCCCATTTATTTTCTTGGACTGGTACAGTAGAGTCATTGTGCTGCCAACGGATGATAGAAAACAGACCAGAAGGAGAATGAAATGAAATGAAATGAAGACACTATGAGAAATGTTGAAAAAGATAAGGGAGGACAGGTGGATGAAAAGAAAGTGTTACTCATGTGTCATACTGCATCATCCAACTACAGCAGTTCTGAAAAATGTTGGATGTATTGTAGTGGGGAATTCCACAAAACACAGCCAGTAGAACTCTGACTAAAAGATGTAGTGTTGGCCTTGGGAGCCAATGGGGGAAGACTGTCGAGGAAGGTGAGGCCAGGGGGCATAGCCCACCGCTTTTAGAGGGCTTCCTGAGGATATCCGTGGCTTCAGCAGAACAGTGCTTTGCCATCCCAGCAGAGGAAACCTGCCAGATCTCTATGTGACCTCAATAGTCAGGGAGGGGGAGCAAAGCAGGAGTGAGCTGAGTCAGACTGGGCAACAAAAGACAAAATTAGGCAATGATAGACTGTATTAGAACATTGTTGGTAAAGATATAAACTGGCCTAGCAACCACGATTTGGCGGAAAAGGACGGAACCATATGCTGCCACCCTGTATGAAGTGCTATGTGGAAGGAAGCACATAGGGACCAAATCATCTAACCATATGCGTCCCAGACACAATCATTAATAGAGAGCAGTATCAAATCCTTAGGTTCAGAAATGGAGAAATGGACAAACTCCCACCCACGCTGTTTGAAACACCACAAAAGTCTCTTCAAACAGAGACAGATTCCCTGCAGGCAAGTAAAATATTTTCACAAGGTCTTGGCTCAAGATGACCTTTCAAGCAAAAACGGGATGAGAGGTTTCTTTCAAAAGGAGCAAAGAGGGAATAATGGATGACTTTCAGCTGTCTGGGTTTGTGATCAAATCATCTAGACTAGTAAGTTGCACAATTAGAAGCTTGCCCTGGGTAAAAGCATGTCTGAAAATCTGTGTTGTCTCTCCTCTAGATTGCATTGAGAAATAAAGCCGCTATTCCAGATAAACCTGAACCCTACAGACTCATAGAACGTTTGCCAAAAGGAGGTGCAGTGGAGAGGAACTGGAATGGATTATTACAGAGATCTTAAAGGCTGTACAGATGCACACCTCAGAACATTACACACTCTACTGAGACAGAATTCTCTGCTTCCAGTCAGGCAGTTTTAATGGGGCTCATTTAACATTCACTAAAGAGCCTTCAGCTCGGAGGAAAAACCCTCATGTCTCCAGAAGTGGGTTGGGACTAGAAGCAAATCCCCATTAGACATCTGTTAATCCAAGTGCTTAGAAGAGCTATAGTTCCTGCCCCATACCATCCTAAACTGCCTTTGACTCTTAATTAGCTGAAGGGCCATTTACTCAGCTTCAACCACAAATAAATGACTGCTTTACTTAGGTATTCTTATTAAACACATTCCACAACATGTTCCAGTGTATGGCCTATCTCCCAAGACAGGGCCCACTCAGAAAAATACAGCAGGCCCAAAGTTATTTTGAAGGTGAAAATGTAGATGACATTATTTGGACAAACTCTTTGCTGTTGGCTGTTTTAATGGTTATCTGCGCTGTCACTTCAGTGTTATAAGTAGTTCCTGAGTTTGGCATGTGTGCTGAAACGTACAGCAACGATTATGAGTATAGTAAGCATGACCAGATCTTTGTCAGGGTAGATGTCTATCTGTACAAGTATGCAGTCCTGTTATCACGTGCGGGGAGCCAAGACCAAACACATTTGCAACAGTTAAGTTGTTAAGTTAAGTTGGGACAACAGGCTTGGCACAAACTCCAATTTTAATGGGCATTCCCATATCATCTAGAGCAAAACAAAAGCCATTGAAAGTAATAGAGCAATGCTTATAGCAAATCAATTTTGCTTTGAGAGAGACATGGTGTTCATTGTGCTCAGGATATTCATCTCATATGGGGCTTACAGAAAGTAGCCTGAGCACATTGTTAGGAATAAAGGTCGAGATGTGTTTTATTAAAAGGGAAATTTAAAAGACATCTATTTTTGTTATTTTTTAATGTGTACTATTAAAGCCAATAAATTGAAATATCAACCTAAGATATCTTTAAAGTAGTGAATATTGCATACTTATTCACAAGCACAGGAGTACTGTAAATAAATGACATCAGGTTTTAATGGAAACCATTCTAGTCACATAAATTACACAAAATCCATTCACTTTCAGAGAACCAACAGCAAATCAAGCATTATCATGGTTGTCAAACAGTAAGTTCTAGTTAGTTCTAACTGACCTGCTGAACTTTTGAGACACCCTGACTGTCAGAAGCCAAGAAGGCCGTTCGAGTTCCATACTTTCACACTTCTAATCTTTCTAGTTACAGTTCTGTAGGAAAACAGGATGGTCACAGCTATCTAAGGCTTCAAAAGACTCAAGACATACATGTAAAGTGATACAGTACGTAAGATCCCAACAAAAGCTTAGGTCAGTGATTTTGAAATGATATGAGTGTGTGCGATGTCAGCTGGCAGGTTGGATGATGGTTTGAAAATAACCTTTAGAGTGCTGCATGATGTTAATTGGCGGGATAGTTAAATACTAAAATTAATTTTACAATTAGTTCACAACCTCCAACAATGTTGACATTAACAAAAAAAAACAAAAAATATTATCAAACTGTGAAAATTGGAAAAGTTTAAAGGATTATCGTGATTGACCATAAAATAGAGGTGATGCATATTCATCCGAAACAAAATAGTTCAAAAGCTTGGTGCTATTGTGTGTGTATATAGCTAAAAGGGGAAAACATCAAAGATGAGCACAGACTTGCAGACATTTGCCTCAGAAGCAATAAATGTAATAAAATTGTCTGGCTGGGTCTCCCACCCAGTGACAGAAGGCAGGACAGTCTCCCCCTCCGACTTGGGTGCACACACACATCTCAAGTGCCAGACCAAACCAAATTAACACCTCTGTCTTTACATGGACTGGAAGTGACTGCAACACATTTGGTCTGGAGATCAATCAGATCCAATGGCCTGTAAAATCAAGACTGCTTTGGCAGCCAAACAAAAGAGGAGTATTGTAATATACAGGATCTCCAAAGTCACAAGCATTTAAGGCACAAACATGTAGATTACAGTAAATCTGACTCTCTGGACTGAGGTAACAGCAGTAAAGCTTAAGAGAGCTCCTCCAATAGAAACGGCCATATGGAAGTTGCCTACATCAAATGCACAACAGCCAGAGAACCTGGCAGGACACAAAAACACACAAACGGTTAAAAGTTCAATATGAAACATACCATATTTTCATTCGTTTCCTGTTTGCATTGAGGTCCCACCGACTCGAGAATATGAATTCGCCACTAGCAGCTTACAGCAAAAACACCTGAATCCCAGACCACATGTAGGGTGCTGGTGCGTTTGAAACTTTGGCCTATATAAGGAGACTGCGAGAGTTGTTTTGATGCGTGATTTACATACAGCGACTAGTTGGCTACACAATCAGTCGTTCGGCAAATCAGTGTCAGCTTTGAGGATGAGGGTGAAAACTCTCGGTTAGCTGTGACTCTATGATGACAGTCTATAGGCTATTCGTGTCACCCCTCCCCCAAAACTCACCAGCATCCCCATAACGTCCGTCCACAGTTGGGAAAAACTGTCGGACGCAGCAGCGCTGTCTGCCTGGGGCTCACTGGAAGGCTCACCGGTTCCTTGATCATCTTCCATAATGGTAAAGTATTTTATGTTCAGTCAGACAAATCTGGTGCAAAGCTTGAATCAAATCCCACAGGCAGGGGGCTGGTCACCCGAAATAAACAAAAGGTCGGTGCCAAGGCAGCTCCTACAGAAAGTTGCCCTTGACGCACCGGTGAAATGCTCCACCATTGCTTGCTACGATCCGAAGTTTAGTGCGTAAATTGCGCCCCGACATGTTTACGAAACTCCTGCGACGACTCTTGTGTCGAATCAGATGCTAAAAAAACACAACAGAAAAGAAAAGCGGCCTAGAGTTGAGCAGTCCCACAACAGGTCATTCGCCTGAAAACTTCCTAGCGGGGTGTTCCTTGCTCCACAGCCTGTGCTGCACGGATCTGTGCCGGGGCATACAGCAAACACCACACCGGGGTGAGAAGTCGTACAAGCGGGCGAAAAGTTTCCCAAAAGTTATTGAAATCCGTCGATGAGTGACAGAAAACTAGTTGACAGAAAGTAATGCAGTGAGCACACACAGCTTATTTCCATTAAAATGTTCGAGTGAGAGAACGCCCGGAGCACAGAGCAAATCCTCCAAACACTGCGCCTCCCCCCTCTCTTCACCCGCCGTCTCTCTCTCTTTCTCCCTCACATACTCCTCCCAACAAAACATTGCAGCACAAAAAAAACACTTGTCAGGAGCACAATTGCCAGGAATTATCTCACACCCCTGACGAATCACTAAAAATCCAATACATTTATCATAAAGGAAGTTATTCATGTATTTGACTAATCTATTGTAATTTGATCATATGATAGGCAGTTTTGTTTAAACCTTGAACATGATTCTTATAATTACTTGTACTTGTACTTATTGGAGACTGCAGTGACCAAATGCCTAATGATGATTTTTATGCTACTATTGGCTTCTAAGAGTGAATACTATGCATTTAAGGGATTTTTAACAGCCCAGAAACTTTTTATCTCCTGCTGACATGGCTTTCCACCAATACATCTCTCCAGCCAGCATTGAATAGGGAATGTGAACAAAGCACATTCTCTGCACAATTGAATGAAAAACAAAAAAGCCCATGGGAAAAATGTTTTTAAGGGTGCGACGCACATTGTGCCCCTTGCATTGCATAGATCTGGACAAAATGCTTGAAAATAACAAGAAAACATGATGCTGACAGTAACTACTTAATTTGAGTTAGTTTTGCTTTAGGATGGCCCCACACACATATCACAAACAGCTGTTGTACACAGTGCACAGCAGTGTTCTGCGTGCTACAGATCTCATTTGAATACAAGTAGGATAAAAAGAAACACGTTATGTACAAGCATGAAATTGCCCAGCTATCTTGTCTGATCAGGCGTTTGTTATGCTCCGCCAGCAGGCTACTCCATTGTAATGAGAAAGTCCAGAGACTCTGGTTCTCCTTGTTGTTGTCAGAAGCGCATTTTCTCAGAGCGGCAACAGCTGCCAGGTCTTGTGACAGATGCCAGAAGGACCAGAGACAGCGAGACGGAGAGAAAGACTGAACATTTTAAATCACAGCTCCTCACGCAGCTCCCCTCCCTGTGGTTTCAAGTAAATCTAAAATGCTGCTTCACCTGCTGTTCACGAGATCAGCCTGTAACATCCTACGCAAAAAGCGCATGCATTTAAAAGTAAGATAACCAAAGGAAAAAGAACAGACTAGAAAAAAAATTAAAAATTAACCCCACATTCCTTTCTGTAACCGTGTAAAAGTGATCGGTTACACAATAATCCCCAAAGCTACAATTTCACATGTAGTGCAATGAGATATGTGATTGGAGGCCAACTGTGGATTATGCAGGGTGCAAAAGGCTCCCACCATTTCTCGACATGTAGTCTACAGGTGATCAATATGTGTAGATGTGTTATATAATTAGAATTATAAATATTTTTATTCCTAAAAAAAGACAGTTGGTCTATCTATTCTAGCATCTTTGGGAGAGCTCACATCAGCATGTTCACAATAATGATACTATCATGTTGACGTTTAGCAGGTATAATGTTTAGCATCTTAAGTTAGCATGTTAACATGCTAACATTTGCTAATAAGCACTACACACAAAACCCAGCTTAGGCTATTGTGAATGTCATTATTCATATTAGCAATTGTATTAAGTCATAAACCAAAGTACTGGACAAACTGAAATGTTGACCTAATGATGGTGCTAAAGAAAAAGGTCAGGGGGTCAGCAAATGTTTTTACAACTCCTCCTCTGGGAACCATGCATGTCTGCACCAAATTTCATGTTAATCCATCTAATATTTAGCTGTCAAGATTTTTCCGTCTGGACAAAGGGGTGTACTTACCGACCAACTGACCAATTGCCATCCCCACAGCCATGCCACCAGCATGGCTAAAATGGATTTAGAAATTTGCAGTGTGGTTCCCAGGAACCTGAAATCCCAACTTATTATCCACGGCTATAGTAAAGTTACTTTGTTGGCACTGATCACTCCTTCATATACAATATCATGATTCAAAGTGTGTGTAAGTGAAGACTGACATTTAGAGGCATGGGGCGAGCGGCAGCTGCTCCCCAGTATCCTGCTTAAAGTCTAAACACACGGAACACACTCTTACAAAAGAGCAGCTTTGTTGGCCGGCATTTGACAACCTGGGGGTCTGCTCTGCTGACCTCACATCTGTAACCTCAGGGTGACTGCAGCGGCAAGTGGTAGGACTGCTGGTGTGTGCCCATGCTGGCATTACATCATTGTGCTGCCCATCAGTCTGCCTCTGTTTCTAAAGAATGGTAACCACATGGTGTTTTAGAAGGCACCACCCTGAGCCTACTCCTCCTTCCAGCTTAAAAAAGGGTGTTGGAAGTCACCCCCCCCCACACCAACACACACACACACTCTCTAGCACACTCTTCCTTCCAAAAACCCCTATACCCAAATACAAGACAGTGTGACCCCACCTGGAGCAACTCAAACAGAGGGGCCAAACTGTTAATGAGGAGAGGAGGGAGACTGTTGACTCAGTGCACACTCATCAAACATCGCTAGGCGTGTGTGTGTGTGTGTGTGTGTGTGGAGGCTATCTTTCCCCTTCCCTCTTCGCACTAACCACAGGTGTCATGTTGCCAGACAAGAGGAAACAAAAGCCACTTGCTACTTATTTAACCATGCTAATTGCCAATTTATTACATGTTAGAAAGCTGTCTCCTTTGATCAGCTATCTGGAAAAGATGTGAACGTATGGTCGGAAATGAGGACAAAATTTGGAGCATGAGGAAAGGGAGAGGATATGCCTGCAACCAATTTACAGTGTCCATAAATGTAGCATGTGAAAGGTAAACTTATTCAATTCTCAAAATATATAGGGGGTTCTTACATTAAAAGGATGATGTCATGACTATACATTTCTAGCAAAGGTTACTTTGAACATAGTCTAAAAAAACTCAGGACTTTCCTAATGAATGTAAAGTATTACAAGCTATTTTGCTTTCATCTATCCTCTTTCATCTCCAACCTGTTATTCTACCAATTATTAATAGCTTCATTGTCTTATCAAGTATCCTTCTCTTCTGCTGATCTTGATGGGTTCTTGTAGGATGGGCGGTGGATTACACTATGTCATCAGTTTTGGGACGTAGAAGGAAAACCTCTTGAGTACACAGGAGATAGGAAGCCTACATGGGTTGGATGTCCCACACACCATTACATTGCATCCTTTTAACAGCACTGCTTTATATCACAATTAGAAATACCCGGATTATTGTCTCTAGCTCAAATTAGATCAGAACAGGCCAGAACAAGACAAAAATCACACCCATTACTTCCCCCTAAAAAGGAAGAACATGTGTTTTCTTGGAGATATCACTGCAGACGTTTACACATTGCAGGAACTTTAGATCTACAAAGAATCAACTAATCTCCTACATAGTCCTTTTATTAACCACTCAAACACTCCCAAAGGCTAAATAATGTGAAAGACTCAGATAAACTTCCGCTGAGGCGATAGATTTTCTATAAATGCTCTTGCCCTGGATTACAGTGTATCACAGTGTGTAATTTTCTATTGTAGTTGACTCATCACGATTATCAAGAAACCGTTTGGCATGTCTAAACACACCCATAGGGGTGGTGATGCAAGGTAAGTGCAGAGAAAGGAGAGGCTAGAGAGGAGGAGCAGATGGAATATAAAGGTCTGGGAGGAGTTAGAGAGGAGTCTTTACGGAAAGTCACATAATAGTAATTAGTATCAAACTGATACAAGTTATTTAATGGTGAAGAGTTTGTAGATTATTGGAGGTTGTTTGACTCTTAGTGTACACCACAATGGAGGTGAATGTCCACTAATATTTTGTTCTAACCATCACTTGCTCTGAGACTGAGGAGACAACGGAGATAGCGACAGAAAAAGAATGCTGATAAAGCAAAGCAGGGCTAGACCTCCCCAGATATTGAAAGTAACCCTTCCTGAAGGTCAGTGACCCCAGATCTTAAAAATAGCCCCAGGGAGGAGTCACCATGCTGGCAGGGGTGACTTACAATATGGTGCAGAGACATCAAGGGCACCACCAAAGCACTTAAGGAATGCTATACATGACCACACAACACTGACACACTGCAATTTACACACCAAGCAGCATCCATCACCTTGTTAACGATAGCTCACAAAGGTTAAATTGCTGGGATTCCCAAACAGTCAGTCAGAACTGAAGAAGCCCCTTTGGAACAGAGGCGAAATGTATTAGTATCTTCAACCACGTCCAGATTTTAACCTTCCTTGGATAACGATGACCTGGATGACTGAGACTTTTCACAGACACACCGATACATAATAACTGCGAGCTTCACCTCATGCATTAGCTCTGTCCATGGGGACTTGGCTTGGAAACTGAAAGATCACTGGTTCAAGGCCAATAAAGTTGATGATGATTAGAATTTGAAGGTATCAAATGATAAAAGTGGTGGTGATTTTTCTTTGTTTCAACACAAAATAATATTATATAAGTAACATTTTGGAAATGATGAGCTTTGGGTGTTTAATGCCTAAAGGATAAGTCATTTTTATTTAATTTTAGCCATACTATGTTTTGTAATATTTCTATGAGACTACTAAATGAAATATTGGTCACTATAAAACATCTACAAGGGTGCAGTCATCTTTTCACTTGGATTTCTTCATCTATATATATATATATATATTTATATATATATATATATATATATTTTTTTTTTCAAATCAACATATAAAGCTTAATTAGATTGAACCTTGAACCTTTATCTCTCAGTTCTGAGTAGGCCTTCTCTGAGTGAATAATTGGATCAGGATTTTCACATAATTAATTCCGCTAAGTCGGTGGGTCAAAGGCCTGACAGTCCCCCTGGCATTTGAACCAATCTTGATGCGTGCAGCTATTTTTATTTATCGGTGTGTTTATGTGTATTCCAATGTTCAGGAAAATGTGTGTGTGTGTGTGTGTGATGAGTAGGTGGACAGGGCAGCCCCACAGTGCTTCACACACCGCTGAGTCTTGCGTGGGAGTCGTCACACAAGCCCAATTAGCATGACAACTAATTACTGTTTCCTTGGTCCCCTCCCCCAGCTAAGCAACTTATTCAATTAAATCAACACACTGGTATTTCCACTGAAAACAATCCTCTCGGGGAGTAATAATGAATGCCTGGTGCTTGCCGTTTGTGTGCTCTAGGTATTACTTTTCATAAGGTGGTCAACCAAAACACTGGAGTCTTTTGAAAGCTGGGGAAATGCTAACATCAAATTTCAACACAGGAATTACTTCTAGGCTAGAGATAAGATAAAGGAAGAGGAAAACAGTTGAGAGGGTGTGAGATAAACACACACAAAGTGATATGTATGGGCAACAGGGAGAAAAATGAGAACAACAAATGGATATAGAAAAAGAGAGGAAGATCTACCTGGGGTGTGAGGTGCATGTGCTAACCAGCTGTTTGTAGCACAAGACATGCTGTTTGTCAAGACTTCTCAAACAGCTCTTAGAGTGTCACATGTCACAAATATATGTATATGGGGGCAATATTAAGGAAAGCATGCCAAATCTATACACCTGCACCTAAAGAATGCAGCACAATATCCTGTGAGAGTCAATGTGATGCAGGAATTCAGGGCCAAGATAAAAATAATATTTATCAGTGTCACTGAGACGCAGTGAGGATGAAGGAGGTTCTCAACATTTGTAGCAACTTGACCTGCTGACACCACTGTAACTCAGACAAAACATTTTCATTGGCATTCTTTTTGTTGCACAAATCTCACATTCTTCATGTTGCATTTAATTGAATTTGACATTTAATTCTTAGAGCTCTCTGTATGTGTATGTATGTGTGTTGGCTGGCTTTAACTTGACTTTGCACCCTCCAATACAATGCCATTAAGAGTTTTTATATACAGTACATACAGTGAACAGAAAATTATATTGTGCGCCTCCCATAGACACAAGCATCTCTGAGTAGCATTTACAAGTGGTAATCCACGCTTTTATTGATGCAGCTGTAATTGCAGGTCCCTTTCATGTGACTTTATGTAGAAAAAACAAAGCATTTTTCTGCTAAGCCCTGGATTCCAGATTCTCCACTGCCCCTCCATGGCCATGTGGTAAGTGATTGTGTTACACTATTTTGTGTGTGTGTGTGTGTGTGTGTGTGTGTGTGTGTGTGTGTGTGTGTGTGTGAGAGTGTATTGGGATAACAGAGTTGTTTTAATCAGGTGCAACTGAAAGGACAGATGTTTTGGATGTAAGTTAGCTTCCCAATGTATGAGCAGTACTGTGTGAAATGCAGAAGTCCTTTAACGGAGAATTCTGCAGGCAGGGATGTGTGTTTGAAGGAGAATTGGCCATGGGCGAACGATTAACTGCATCTTTGTTAAAACAGTGTTAAAAGTTAAAAGGGTATAAAGTGTTTGTTTGTTTGTTTGTTTGCGTGTGAGAGTGAGTCCACAGGTGCAGACAGAGGAGATGTGTTGGTCTCACTTGTGGAGGTCATGAGACTGGGCTGGCAGCTGTGTTGGTGTCAGAGTGGTAGTGCCAGGCTGACAGCTAATGTCCAGTGTGTCACACATCTGACTCTGTGTACTGGAGCTCTGCACTGGATAAACTGTGGCAGACCAGTTTCACAATAAGGAAAGAGCATATGAGATGTGATGGTGTAGTACCGACCATTTTTCAGTAGTGGCTGGAATTTTACTTATAGATATGTGAAAGCCCTGTACTTAAGTAAAACAAAGTGCACTCCGGATAGATTTCCTACATTTTACTGATTAACTCCACTGAATGTGATTTTAAATTCATGACTTAAAAACTCAAACTAGATTTTAATGATAGAAAAAAACTCAAAGTAGATTAGTCTGACTCAAAGTCAGATTATTGTATTTAATTGTTTGTCTGTATACTGTCTAGCCCTTTTAAAGAATTTAAAACTACAACATTTCAACACAACTTTCTTTCTACTCTGTACTGTTAACTTTGCAATACAAGGATGAATACTACTACCATAAAAACTAAATATAATCCAGTAAAATGACACACTACTTCATTGCAACCCAGCTACACATAATTGGTTATCCCTGACTGCTATGAACACGGACAGAGTTTGTTGTTCATTTGAATCCTAAATATACTCGTTGGTAGCTCCACAAACAGTGCACCTGCACTCCAGTTAATGTAAGGATGAAAGTTATTGTTTATATTCTTGAATATAAAAAACAACTAAACAAAGTTTTTTTGTATATAATCTGTGGTCTCTTCCTGAGGACTGTATGTGATTTGACCATAATACTTCATAAAATCATATACCTTATGTCTCAAAATCAACTCAGATATTCTAACCATTTAACCTGACAAAAGAGCACATGTAGTCTAGGTGTTTCAGAGTTTTGCCATAAAAACAGTTCTGTCCATTGGTTATTAAGAGCTTTCCCATGGGTATGTTTTTTTTTATTCTTTCCACCAAACCCCTTGAAAAGGTTGCTCTCTATGTTTTCTTCCAAGTCCCTCCATCTGAGAATAGGGCATTAAAATGGGACATTGTGGCGCCCCCTGCTGTTGTCAAATATACTTTCAAACCACAGGGCACAGGCAGGGTTGCCCATGCAGGTCACCGTACTGTCTGTTAAATCCTATGGCACATCCTCTTCTGTCAAGTCAGCCGCTCTACCATATGTTCGCCTCTGAGCAAGATACTGTAAAAATAGGCTTGGCCTCAATGTTCTTAATGGCCATGTGTGCTATGAACGCATAATGATCCCCCGCAGTTTTATCCCAAACTCAGTTTTATAGAACTCGCTTCAGGTTTATATGACACAAATACACACACGGGAACACAGGCGTGCATGCAGAGTGCTTTGCATTTACTGTACAGTTCCAATGCTAATAAGACAGTAGCCAGTGGGGCTCAATAAAGATTTCATGCATATCACTGCTGTATTTCTCTACCTAAACACACCCACCTGTTGTCTCAGCTAATATGAGACACGATAGAAAGAAGTCATACATGTATGTGTTTTTGCAATGTTAATGTATATTTTGAAGTAGTTGGTTCTTTGGGATTTAGACAATTGTAATTGAAAGCTAGGAGTGTATTTGTTAGGTAGTCACCTTGACCAGTGGAAACTGGAAAACAAACCACATTCACTTCCTACAGAAGAAGAAGCAGACTGAGGGCCTCGTGTGGAATATGCTGTGAGAGGAATTCCAGCTCTAGAGATGACACATTATCCATGGCACACATACGTAAACATACACAGATATACAGCACACGCCCAGCCATGCACTCGCTGACACAGACTCTGCAAATTGCAAATCAAATGTATAAATACCTCAAGCCCACAATTTATAATCCTTTCGTACAAAAAATCTATCATGCGTGTTTACAGCTTCTCTTTCCTTGTAGATTTATATCACATGGCTAGCAGCAAAGGCTGCAGACACGGCTGACATTTGGTCATGTATTAGATGTTATAATAACTTATTCCACGGCCAGCCTCAGGCTGCTCTGTGGTACACCCTTCTGTAATTACTGTCAGTTTTCACACAGTCGTCATATATCTCACACACAACCCGCAACACATGATCTGTCACACATTCTTGGCTATTTGCACATTAGAGGCAAATAAACGGCCATGTTAAAATACATGCTGACATGCAAAAAATCTTCTTCTGACTAACAACAGTGGATGAAGATCAAAACCTCAATGCAAAGAGTTTTTCAACACTAACATGTTATTCAACCAAATCCCAACACTCTGTACTATAAGAAGTTACACCATTCAGATGTTGGAGATATGGTTGGAGCAGTATCCGAGTTAAATAGTAAACCCAATAATTCAATTTCAAGAGCCAAAAAGAGATCACTGGCATTACTTCCTGCCTATTTTACAAACAAAAGCTCTACAAATGAAGATACTATGAGTACAAAACTCCACCAATAAAAATAATTCCTAAGAAATTATTCTTATCAAATAAGTTTCTAATTAAACAGAATTATTCCAACTGTAAGCACTCACACTCAACATTTAGAATACAATCTCTGCATCTATTTATTTCATTGTTATGGCTATAAATTCCTTGGCACAGGGCCCTGCCTGAAAATCCATTTTCAGATATCCTGCTGACAAAGAAGCAAATGAAGAGGCTAAACAACTGAGGGCGGAAATATCCTTCTTTTTAACAATGGATAATCGTTATTCATTTACATTCAAGTTCTCCTGAGTTAAAGTCAGCAAATGCTTAAAAGTAAGTACTTTGAATTAGAATGTGGTGTTGAAGTGTCTCTGTATTGCTGTCTTTGTACTCCGGATTTAACTGTGGTTTGACAGCATGTACTGTATGTGGCTTGGGCAGAGCACATTATATAAGACCTCCCTACTGGCATCATTAGCCAGTTTAGTCCAGAGTCTAACCTTGACCACAGCACATTCAGCCCCTTTCACATTTCCTTCTCAATAATTTATTATTCCTTCTTGTGCTTCTTCTCTACCCTACCTATTTGTATTGCTTTCTGACATCACAGTGGGAAAAGTAGTTTTCAGCTTGGTACATCTTTGTCCGTTCTAGTGATCAGTATCTCATCTAAAGAGATCTGATGGCAGTTTTCTAAATTCAAGTTTCAATTTTTTGAAAGTTGAATTTAAATTTGGTGTGATAATAAAATCTTCCATAACTACCAGCTTAAACAATGTTAGATTCAGATTCAAAAATATTTGAGTGACATAGTTAATTAAAGCTAGAAAACAAATGAGTGACAGGCAGGACAATCAATCAGCCACTGTGCCAGTGTTTCATTCCAGCAAAAAAACTCTGGCTGATCTGTGTGTGTGTGTGTGTGTGTCTTTGTGTAGCACAGCCTCAATCTGTGTCTGTCTGACTGTCTACACAAATCTCAACCACATAACACACAAACATAGTGCAAGCTCAGCTCAACCACTGTAGCCTTCCACTTTCACAGGAATTTCCCCCCATTTTAGCCCAGAGGATCCTGCTTACACTGGCAAAATATGAACCCAGTGGTAGTGTTGAGCCGCAAAAACACAAAACAAAACAAAACTTGTATATTTTCCTGATTACTTAAACAGGTTCACATGGCAACGTACGAGGTCCTGGTCAAACTTGTGGATTGTGCTCTCAAACAAATAAAACTGATGCTCGTATCAAGAGAAGAGTGAAGAGATATTTCTATGAGCAAAATCTTCAAGTCCACTCAAGTTTTTGGGTCTTTAGTTTGAAAACAAAGTGAAATTTAAAGTGATTACACAATGTGCATTTGCCTTACTGTCATTCTCCCGATGTATTCAACCAAACTCAACAAATTATCATCACAACAAAGTTAGATCTAGGAATGGGTATCATTTCAAATTTTTATATGCTTGTGCTGACAGGAAATTAAGATCAGTAACTGCATTAACGTTTTTCTTAAATAAAATAGTCTGAAAGTGGAAAAATTTGAATAAAATTAGATATACATTAAGAATAAGTAAACAACATTAAAAATTACACAAGGCATTCAGTGCAAGCTCTCAGTTCTCAACAGTTTGATTGGATCAAATTTCAGGCACCAAAAAAGTACTGTAGGTTAATACCAAATCATACTTATAATCCTAACCCTAATATATCTACCTTACTACCTACCTACCTGTCTACCTATCTATCTGAAAAATGTAAGCCACATCGGGGATGACTCGTGCTTCTGTGCTCTAATTGGCTGACTCAGAAGCTGTGAGGTGGTAAAAGGGCTTAGAGGGCACCATGACGATGTCCCAGTGCTAAGCCATGGTGATGGTTGCACCAGCCTGACGAGACCTCATTACAGGCTGGTGGGGAGTCCTGTCTGAAATCTCTGGTCCAGATGGTCACTCAGAACCAATTAACACACCTTTCTGACTCACTCTCACTAACTCTATCCCTCTCTGTCACTCTGCTATCTGTGTCCCCACATAACCTATCAATGTGTAACCGGCGCCAACATGCAAACACACACAACAACAAACAACCCCACATCCAGGCTGATAGAAAAAAACAAATGGAGCAGTCGGCGGTCATTAGTTTTGTGTGTTTAATGATTGTCCTTCCAGTCTAGGTTAGAGGCCAGCCAATGCACCAGTAATGAGTCTGCTCCACTGCCCCCTCACCCTTCTGGAAGAGTGGAGCTTCTCTGGAGCCAAGACGACTCAGCAGGACTAGAAGCGGTATAAAGGTTAATGGGCCCACTGAGATTAAGTGCAGGTCAAGTAAAATTGAGTTTGGAATACAGATGGCTCTGCCTGAGGTAAGGACACATTCCTAAATAGCTGATTCCATATTTGAATACAGACAACACTGTGTCTTTATTTGGGGAAAAATATCACCACTTAGTTTGTCTTCAATTATAACACAATTTGCCATTAATAAGTATTTTAACAGTGGATGTTCTATGAAGAAACAATGCCGTGCTAGAAATCAAGCTCCGATTATGTCTGTTATCGTTTAGATTAATTGATTAATTTAGTTTACAATGTCAAAAAATAATTTACAGATTGCCCATTACAAGTTGTCCCAGAGCCCAAGTTGACATCTTCAAATTGTTTACTTTGTCTGATAGACACCATAAGGAACTAAATACTATATTTACAATAATATCAACCTGGAAAAAATCTCTAAAATTTAAAAATTTGCAACCATTAATCGGGCTTTTCTGCCTAATGACTAACTTTGATTATCTATTATAAAACTGCAAAGGCTTCCTATGAGTGTAACATGGATGCTACAAAAGTGGGCAAGTGTCTGGGGAGAAATTGAGACCTTGTTGTATTGATCAGACAAGCTGCAAAACATGGAAAAATACAGATAGAGACCATAATCAGGCAGGGAAAAGATGGTCAGAGGGATCCCTGGAGGAACACATTTGCACACAGGAGGCTTGTGTTGGTACAGGAGTATACTGCCGCAGGGTTTGGTGCTGAGCCCATGCTGGCTAAAAAGATATCCATATCCTGTGGTGCAGAGCTGGCATTTAGCCCAAACCAATGTAAGGTTTACCTTCCTTTTCTCTGATTATCCTTCTTTTCTCTACTATCTTTATCTTGATCTCTTTTACTACAACATCAGCGTGAATGCATGTACGATATGGATCTACTGTATAGGTCATTCACTCGGACCACTGTCCACACCTCTTCATAATGGATGAAAAGTACAATAATCGTGACTTGCCACACTTCCAAGACAATGTTTAACTTGAGCGTGCATTTGTTTAATAACATCACAACTGGCAGTAGAGGAATGGTAGCAAGAAAGGTCCCCAGTGAGGACTGAAACGGAGGCACTGCAATTACATGGGATATGTAATATGGATGGATATGGATATGCCACAAGGACACCCCAGTTTCACTTATTTCCTCTCTCCTCTGTTCTCTATATACACTGTTTTCCTCCTCTCCTAGCCAAATTCTGGAGTAGATCGAGGGACAGCTGCAAGATGATCTGGTCATGATGATCACAGAGCAGGAAAAAAACACATATGGCTTTTAAAGCCATATGTGCTCATGAGACCTGAGATTTGAGCACAACTATTTAAAGCTTTCTATAATCATATCTGAAGGAATTAAAAAAGATTCTGAGCTGCAAGGGTGTACGTTTTGGAGGAAGGACTCTTACCTCTCTGGCTCTGGTCCCAGAGTCTGGTGGGTGGGGGGAGCTAGGGGTGTGGAGCTGAGCAAATAGGATAAAGTCTGGTGTAACCATAACAACCGAAAACACCAGCAGCTCACATATATGCCCATCCAATACGTCCGAGTTAACATTAGGAATATGTGTGCACAATAAGCACACTTTTAGGCAATGTGGCATTGTTTCTGATTGCAAATCAAAGACATCATTAAATGACATCAATCAATCCATATTTACTGGTATGAAAAAACAAATCTGCCCTCTGTAAATTCACCTGGTGATATAAAAATGCAGACAGGTTACTGAAATATGATTTAGTACAGATTTAACAAGTCTGCTCTTTAAAATCAGTACTGCAGGTACACACACACAAAAACCTGTCATATGTTTTATTATGACACTATCCCTGACATAAATTTTAATGCTAGGTGGACGGTGTAGCAGGCAAAGGATTTACTTACCGTACACTGAAGCTCAACAAGATCTACAGGGATAAAGCTGAGGGAGACCGGAGGTACAATAACGCGTCTTCAGTTTGCTCTGAGTCACACTGAGATTTAACTGTAGCTAGAATAAAGACAGCCAAGCTTAGACACTGTCTGGTTCCATGCTTTAGCTAGGTCAGTCATAACCTCAACCTCAGACTTCTGATTCAGTGTGTTTATGTACACAAATGGCTGGCATCAGAAAGCAGGACATGTAGTGGTCCATGTTTACAGCTGTGCCCTGGCTTTTAGGTGTGATGTAATGGAATGGGGGAAAAAAGAAAGGTGGGTAAACTACAGTCATTGTAAGTGAATCAAAAATAGGAAAGAAGTTTAGATTTTGCACATTTTATTAATTAAGCTATCACATAATGAGGCTGAAAGATAAGAACAGGAAGGAAAACAATGACGGAGAAACCGGTGGAGAGGACAAACAGAGGTTACATGAGGATGCTTCATGAATCCAGGTGGCAGGACAGGGCAAGACAGGACAGGGTAGGGGATTTACACACCACAGCTGGAGCAACAGCTCCCCCTGGGGCAAAGCAATGATAATACATAAGATCTCACAAGATCTGACTCCCATCTGCCACCAAGACAAAAGTTATGTTTTGATATGGGTGCCCAAAGACAGAAATGAATCACAGTCATGAAGTCCGTAATGTCAGGTTCATGCTTTGCTGCCACTGAGCTGAACAGGAAAACTTGCCTTAAAATGCACAAAAGTGATCGAATTGGTTTGACAAAGGCAACTGTCTTTTGGAATGACAAGAGACAAAATGATTTTCATGACAAATTGAAGTTTAAAGAAATCAATTTGGTGTCAAAGACGGACTACACCCTTCCATGCTGGTACCAGAAACCTGCACATTAATCTCTTCCTCCTCTCTCCCTC
>JAPMOB010204152.1:0-26241 GCA_029875015.1 Lepomis gibbosus
CACACTCAATTGTAGTTCTAGTGTTTAAACACAGTGTGTTAGTCTGACACATTTCTCTCATGACATTTGACTGAAAATATGATATATCCTATTAACAGTTAATGCACACTTGCATGTCTTCTCTGTATAGCCATTTGTGTATGTATTTTTATTCATTTTCACCTAATGAGCAGATTATGTTCTCAATTCATGACTAATCATATGGTCGTCCAACCAATGACCCAAAACCCAAGAATATTCTTTTTGCAATGATATTAAACTGAGAAAAGCTGCAAATCCTCACATTTGAGAAGCTTGAACCACAGGATTTCTGGCACTTCTGCTTGAAAAGTGATTTTAGGAGATATCCTGTCTTAACTCGGCAGTGTGTTTCATGTGTTCTGTTCTTGTCTACAGTATCCCCTTATTCTTTTGCTGCTGCACTGACCCAAGACCCCTCCCCCAGAGGAATCATTAAAGTTTCATCTCACTTGTGTAATCTTAATGTTTTCTGGGGGCCTGATGTTCAGTCCGGTAACAAAAAAACCCAAGAAAAGCTGGATGGAAATAACCAGAATCCTTGTTCCCTGTTTTAATCCCTCCTAGTGGTGCTTGGTACAATACCATGTTAGGTAGCGAGAGAAGCTGTGTGGGTGTACGAGTGAGTGGAAGAGTGAATATGAGTTTGAATATAGAGAGCATTCAGAGGAGTGAGCTGGGTATTGGCAGCAGAAAGCACGATTGATACAATTTAGCGTTTTGTACTAAGAAACACATGTTCACATCTGACCTAAGTAAAGCTGACTGTGCTTTTGGTACGGCAGAAAAGCAGTGATAGCATGAATGCTCGGCACCTCAAACTGTAAGTGAGTGCAGGTGAATTTCACTCTGCCCTGTTAATTTTAATGGCAAATTTGAGCTTCTCTCCTGGTCGCTAAATATCTGTTTGAAACAGTGAAAGGCTTTTTCACACTATACGCTACATCTTGAAGCACATGACCTATAGTGAGAGCCACGTGGCCTACTCTTAACCTTTTAGTTCTGTGGGATTTTGAAGAAGCATCAACAGCAAATTGTTAGAAATTCAGGGAGTTTATTTAAACTGAATCCCCTGCTTTTGTGTATTTTTATCAGTGTGTCATCAACGATCCTGACTCGAAGAGAATGACTTGACTTGAGAATGATTTCTACTTTCCACGGTAAAAAAAAAATCCTGCAGGTAAAATGGTAAATGTGAGGCGTTTTCAAGACAATGGATGACAAGCAAGGACAATACTGCATAGGCGTGCGGGCAAATCATACAATCAGCATTGATCAGCCTGAGGAGAGAATCGCTTGTTGAAGTCCTATAAACTAGTTGGAGTGTATTGACTTCTTACATGAGGAAACCCCTCATCCAGGTGTGTGGGTTTTTTTGGGGTGGAAAAAGCTGTCGCAATTAATAATAGAATCAACTGCCTGGTGTGTGGTGTGGTTTGGCTTCCCTAATGAGGACTGGATTCATCCTCAGTCTCTGACAGTACGCCGAGTGGAATATGCTGCTCTCCAGCCTGTTTCCATGGAGATATTCAGGAGCTGTAGCGTTTTTTTTTTCTCCCTTCTGCTGTACATTCGACCAAACAGTGCTGCTTCATGAGAAGGATCTGGGCCAGGGTGTGCATGTGTATGTGGGATATAACGGTGTGTTAACAGGCACACCAACACGTATCGTGCCATTGACGGATATGCTTATGCTATTGTGGTAGTATTAAGCAGTGAATGTGCAAGTGTGTGTGTGTTGCAGCTCAGTATCACCGGCAGTGTGATTGCACCGTGTGTTAATGTGTGTCTGTGTGTTGTACGCTCTCTCCTGGTGTGTCACGCTAGTAGTAGCTGCTAATCCTGAAGCTCTGCTCTAGCGAATGTCCAAGTGTGAATGTGTTTGTGTATGTGTAGCGCGTGACGGGGGCTGAATTATCAGGCGTGCGTGACACTCTGAGTGGTCATTGACAAGAGTACATGTGTGTGTGTCTATGTGTGTGCATCTTTTGTGCGCGAGATAGTGAGTCACAGTGACATAAAGAATGAGAGAGAAGAGTGAGATCAGGAGAGTGAAATGGCAAGAGATTGAGGAAGAGAGAGACGGTGAACCAGAAGGTGAAAAGACATTTAATGAATGCAGAATATGATGGTTGACTGTAAACCGTGAACAATATAATCTCATTGAATAAATCCTACTGCATTCTGAGAGCCACACGTGTGCCATTTTATGTGTGTAGTTATGCATATGTATCCTCTTTGGGCTGTGACACCAAACACTCAGGCTTCTGTGGGTCTTGCTTACAAGGTGACAAAGGTGACTGGTCATTCCTGGCCAGACAAAAGGGGCCACCACAGGGATGGTGCGTGCTGAAAATAGCAGCGAAAAGGATCTTTCAGTCTTGGCAGAATGATGCAGTGCAGACCTGAACAGAGGGGTCCCTGCTGTATGAAGGCCGGGGCAATCCCTGTAGCAACAAGATTTCTAATCCTGAGGCTCTGCCCTGTCAATATGCAGCCTGCATCTGTTTGAAGGGTAGATCCGCCCTTTGATTTATCGACTGTATCTGGTAGTTTTTGAGTGTTAATGCCTGATTTTATTAGAAGGGCGTGGTAATTAAACTATAGACGGTAAACTCTTCAGATGAACTTTTAATTGGTTACTTTACTTAAATCCCTTGTCCAAACAGCTGCTATAACCCAAATATTCATTCATCATAGAGGACTAAGAGAACCTAAAATGTTCACATGGAAGCTGGAACATTATCCGCAGCTTGACTAATTGACTGATTGTGATCTGATTGTGTGATTGTGATCTCTACCAACTCTCCTGAAAGAAATATCTGGCTCTTTAGCTGCAAAATACTCCACTATTTTGTTCACCAGCTAAGTGCTAACTTTGTCTGTCTGCCATTTGATGCTGAGGAGGGAATGTAGAGTGGGTGTTCACAGCTTTTTCATAGAAAACATCTGCCTGCTGCAACCGAAAACAGTGCTATGAGTGCGGTGAGCATGAACCAAAACTGTAACAATGAGCTCAAACTCACTATAAAGCTGAGGGGAGCGGCTGATTCAAGTAGGGGTGTCACGATTCTCCAAATCCATGATTCTATTTTAACTTTTTTTTTTTCAGCATCTGCTAGAGCAAATAAATCATGAGCTCGCAGATTCATCCGGTTCCCATGCTATGGCACTGTTAGACTATCCAGTGTTTAACACACTAAGGCCATATGGTCAAATTGAAATAATTTATTTAAAATGTAAATTCAACTTATTTCATCAGTCAACTGGTAACAAACTGTTCAACACAAAAACAGAAAGACAAGTCAAAAGACGGCAGAAGGGTACATTACAGCTCGCCAGCCCCACTTTAAGGAAGGCGGCTTGTGGGTAACTGAACCCTAACGTGTGGCATAGTGGGTTTGTTGTAAGAGTTGAGTTCCTCCCAGTGCCAGCATGTTGCTGCAGTCATAGAAAAGTGCATACTATAAGGGGTATATCTCTTCCTTTATTTTTCTCCATTGCCTGACCATTGTAATCACTACAGTGTGTGTGTGCGTGTGTGTGTGTGTCCAGCAGGGGACACTATTTTTACGACATTCAAAACGACTTTAGTTAGACTAACGTGGCTAGATAAAAATAATCATTACTAACAGCTTGTGTTTGATATCACAGAAGAGAAATAAAAAGTCCCTGTTCATGCAACATCATTAAGCGTCATCCTGCATTCTTCACAGCTAAGTTGTGTGAAACACCACTCACCACGGATGAACGTTATCAGCGGGTCAATGAGGGTCAATCAAAGAACTGTGATACATCTCCGCCTCCAGCAGTGGCCATGTTATCAAGATGAAAAGTGCAGCTGCAGGCTATACTGGCCTTGAAGTGTTTTTTTTTTTACCCACCTCGGACAAACGCAGACATGCCCTTGTACGCAGGAAAAAAATATACTGGGAGAATCCTGCTTTTGATTTTGAAGGTTGAAATGGAAAGCTCATTTCTATCTACTAAGAATCGAAATTGTGACATGCCTTTATTCAACTGATGATTCTCTGTAAGTTCATCACTACGAACGACCTTTTTCACATTGTTTTCACATTGTCATTTTATACATTGTTATTGTATAATTATTAATTATTGCAGCTTTAAATGAATAAATAAAGTATGACTGCAGTTTGGTTGGTGGCTAGGTAAAAATTGTTACAGGTGTTTGGGCATCTGGGTTTATTTGGACTTATGGACCTCAATATTTCTAAAATCGTGGTTACCGACCTGCCTACAATACACACATATCTCCACACAAATAAAAGAGCAGTTATTAGATAAAAAAAGAAAATGGATACATAAAGCATATATGTTCTTGATTGTGTCTTTAATTTCACATTTGAAATTTATACCATAGGAAAAAAAGATCAGAATCAGCTTCATCGACCTATGTAGTTTTAATCGTTACGCCATCATGCGTGAAATTGATTTGTGTGTGTGTTTATTCTCCCTGGCAGCATCCATAGTGAACATCTCTATGGCTGATAATAGGATATACTGTGTGCAGTGTTAGCCTGTAAAGAAGCTGGGTGGTAGCAGTCATCTCAGTCTATCGCACTCTGGGGAGCGCTTATAGGATCAGTACAAGTCGGGGCAGCAGGGAAGCTGTGTGTGTGAGCGGGCACATTACAACATTACCACATGGTCTTGATCCTTTGCCAGTGCCATGGTACCTGCCGTGTGTTAATGGCCAGGGTTTTCTGACTCATACAGGGCGGCGATGCCTGCCAGGTGGTACATGTCCACACAGGGAATTCAGAGTGCAAATACTAATGTGCTAAACCAGCGTCCAGTCAGGTCAAAACACCTGCAGGGCATGGCAGGGGGCACCACTTAGCTGGTTTACCCAGCTGGAAGCTCACACGCTCTGTATCATGTATGTATACATGTGGGCAGACAGTGACCGACACGAAGCACTTTGCAGGTGTTCATTCAAAAACACCTCCGAAATGCAGGTGTTGGTAAATAAGATGGTGTGACATTCGCTTTCATTCAAATTACTGTATTTTCATGTCCAACCCTTATCTCTTCAGTGAAAGGTTTATTCTAGGTTGCTGTCCTGCACTGACAGAAAGAACAGAGCAGCTTTGGCGTAAACAGTGTTTTCCAACTTCTTTTATCTATTTCAAACAAAAACTGACTCTTCAACCATTCTTTCAACTTTCAAATCACTTTGGCAAACCCCTAACTAGCCTCTTTCCACTTGGAAACAGCCTATGTACGACTTTTGACTCTCACAGGCTGCTGGCGTACAACACCCCGAGCCTGGCCTGAACAGCAAACCCTTGGCTCATCAGCACGACTTGAGAATGGAAGTGGGATATTAATAATGTTAATGTCGATGTGGATTCATCAAGCCTCTGATGGATCGTCTTGAATTCACTTTTGAGTCCATTTAGCTGTTTGGTTAATTTTCAAATCATAATCCTTTTAAGAGAAAACTATTTGAATAAATACAGGACTGAATTTGCCTTTCCTGGATTTTTGCTGCTCTGTTGAGGTTTGGTAAAATAGACTTTACAGCAAAGTAGATATTTATATAAATTTCTGAAATGCCCAAACTAAAGTTCCAAATGTGTTCTGACATCATGTGAATGAAATCCAAACCATCAAGTGTGAGGCCTCTTAGCAGCCCCAGTATTTTGCTAATCATTTTAATTGCGTGGAATTATATAGATCTATTCGTCACCACAGAAACATATGAGGCTTAAAGATTGTGGCCTGTACTCTGATGTATCATGGCACACAGAGGTGAAAGCAGTGACAACACAGTCTGGCACCCCACTGACAGTGACAGTTTAATACAAAACTAATTATGGAAAAATCTGGAGCTTGTCTCGGTTTCCTCAAAGGAGTCCGTATGAGGTGAAAAGCACTGACATACGCCTTTCAGTGGTTAGGATCATACTGTCACAACATTCGTTATCCATATTGTCACTGACCAGATTTTAAAATACAAATTACAGGCGCAGTAGAGATTGTCAGCAAGATCTGTGACAGCATGCTGTAGTGCTTTTACCTCCACCATAACAAGTCAAATGTTAAGTTTTGATTGTAACTGACTAGAATCTGTGAGCTGAAATCAATGTGGCATTGCTGCTTCAATACTGCAGTGTAGCCAGAGACTTCTTTTATAAAATAAAAAAAGAGACTACTTGAAGCCTTTTTCTCCAAAAGGTGAGGAAGCTAACACCAGGGGGGCAACTCTACCACTTTCCTTGTCAAATCTTACAATAAATTCCCACATAATCCTGAGGAAACCATAGATTTAGCCATGGAGAGTATTTGTCTGTCTGCAGGGCTTTTAGATCGACCACTTTAGAGACCAGGCGTGAGTGTGCTTTGTGTCATGCTGTGTGCGGAGAAGAGGGAGAGACAAATAAAAGCACGCACCTCTCCTCTCCAAGCCATTATTACGCCAATCCATTAAAACCAAAAATCAAAGCTCTCTGCTCTTTTGAGCTATAGGTGTTTTGGTGCGGAGTACCAATATCTCACGAACCCATTCAGGATTCTCAAGTGTAACATCGAGTCGGGTCGAGTCAAGTCGTGAAGTGTCACACACTGCCAGCCAGTTTGAAAAAAATCCAGTTTATTACCTTCTAGAGCTATGTTTTTTTGTATGGCGATCGCTACGCAGCCAAGAATACACTCATCTGATACTCTATCATTTGATATTGATGCTGTTGCTGATGAATTGGGACATGTGATGACCACTTGATAAACATTTACCTTTGGTTGGTTTTAGCACCACAGCAACCGCTGGCCTTATGTTACCTTACAGTAAGTATTAAATTATTCAAATGGAGGCACATTGATTTTAAAAAATGGGTAAAGACTGCTATTTACAAAGCACCCCATGTTTAAACACATAACTACTGAACAGAGAGGTGTAGAAGCAAAATTGAGATTTTCTGCCATTAAAAGGTCGAGTGTGTAATATTTAGGAAGATCTATTGACAGAAATGCAATATAATATCCATAACTATGTTTTCAGTGTTGTATAAAAACCTTATATAATGAACCATTATGTTTTTATTACCTTAGAATGAGCCACTTCTATCTACATACACCGCGGGTCCTCTTACATAGAATTTGCCATGTTGCGCCGCCATGTTTCTACAGTAGCCCAAACAAACAAACATCTCTACAGAGCGCGTATCGCCATTATGTTGAATATGTCCGAAGAAGAAGAACAACAACAACAAGTAACATTAATAGTAGTAGTAGTCAACTGGTTTATTAGAAGTAAGAAAAGAAGAGAAATTTGGACAAAAGGAGGACCCTGCTGTCGGAATAATCAGCATTTTTTTCCTCCTTTTTCTCTATTGCAAAAACAGGAATAAAGTGTACATGGGACATAAAGAAATATACAGAATTTTGATTTGTGCAAAATCCTGTATTGCGTATACATATTTTGCATTTTTAACATGTATTTTGCAACGTGTACATAACGGTGAGTTTGCTGTCCATGTAGTGAACTAGATGTCTTCGTGTTGTTTATATTCTTTGATAATGCTAATTAAACACATCTTTGAAGTAGTGTCAATGTTGATTTCACTTTTTGACTCAAGAGCATATGAACACACACGGAAGTCGGAAGAACGACTTCACAACTCGGGAAACGGGACCATTTGAGGAGCCCCTAAATGTACCGTGAACCACTGGTTGCAATTTGCAACCCTCACCACTAGATACCCCTAAAACAAACTGAACTTTTAAGTGTTTGGAATTTCATACAATGTGGTAAATAATTATACTAAACAAATGATGATAACATGTGGAATGGCCTTTTGAGATAAGGCACTCAGGGTTTTTCCTGCATAGAGAAATAGAAAGTTTTGGCGCCAAAGGAAAATCACCAGCACAAAAATGATCAGAATTGGTTTGACTGTGCATGAACGCTCCACTCCGAAGCTGAGCTACTGGGAGAGATGACTTCCTGTTATTTCTCCCAATATAAAATCCATTTGTGCTTAAAGTTTTACATTTTACTCTTTGCATAAACAAATGAGAGACTGACCATCATCAATTTAATGACTGAAAACAACCCACAAAAATGAAACTACTGTTTTGGTCAACTGGAATTAATATTAGGCTACTAATGGTAAGTTATAGTAGACTATAGCCTACTATGATCTGAATTTACAATGAATACACTAACATAGCACTAATCAAACCTTAAGCCAATATCAGAGAAAGGTTTTATTTGTGAAACAGCTGAATCTTAACTAATAAACTAATTGTAAGCAAATTATCCAAATCAAGTGTAACCTGTAAATATATATTATACTTTACTTTAATACCTTTACTCCGCCAGGTTGTGGATATATTTGTTTATCAAATGGTCAGAAATTACAAGAAAATACATAAATTTCAGTCATAAGGTGACTCATTGCTTTTACTGTACGCATACTGGCCATGCTTACTGTCGCGCAGTCACCCCCCAAAGGCCCATTGTAAGCCAGGAAAAATCCTGGCACTGTGCAACTGCAACTGAATTTAGACAAAACCGACATGCTGTCCGTGCATTATGAGGGCATTTTGTCATTTCAGTGGTTTTCTCACTCACTTGACACAATACATGCTTTAACAAAGTGTCAATATTTGCAGACAAAATTTAGGGATTCAAAAGATCATGGCCCTCATCAGCCAATCAGCATGACACCTTGAGGTTTGCTCAGCCATGGTGGAGGCCTGTGATCCCTGAGTGCTTTCCAGTAATGAATTGCTCTCAATTAAGAAACACAATTAAGCTACAGTATGTTTAGAAATACTGTCTCGCTGTCGGATACTGTTACTGGAGAAGACTTTCTTTTTCCATGCTCAGTTTCTATCTTAGTACTAGTACTTATTTGTAAAAGGGAAATGAAATTGCTTGAGCAGGTGATCTTAATAAAATCTTATCTCTGTTTCGTATGAGCTGTTGAATTCTGTTTTCATGAAAAAAGCAACCAGCCCTGTGGAATTTCCTTGCGTGCTTTTACTGAAAAACTATTACCAAATAGTTTGTATCTTGTACTTGCAAAAAATAATTTAGATGAATCACTTAAAGCCCTGAGAGTTCTGATTAGACTTTAGCCCTATCGTATTTTCCTCTGGACCAGCTATGCATTCAGGCCGTTATCCCGACACAAAAACCCTTCACAACAGCAACGCTACCACCCAAGGCGCTCTGAAGCCAGGACAAAAGCTTGCTATTGTGACTGCGGGTGGGCATAATAAGAAATACTGCTGTGTGAAATACCCAGTTTGTGCTCGTATAATCTCCCTCAGCAGCATCTTTATTAAAATATTCTGTCACTGCAGTGTGCTCTTGGTATCTTAAGAAGAGACAGCTTCTGTTGAATGTCAGACTGCTTTGACAAATCACACTTGAGTGTGAGAGCCACACTGCTTCTTGTGTGCAGCAAAACACAGCTGATGGAAACACCTCAGCAGGACATCAAAATGGTCGCAAATTGAAGAAAAAAGGGAGAGAAAATAAAAGAGGTAAAGCCCCTATGAAAACTTATAATGGGGACTTTATGTCTGAAATCTCAATGTTTACATGTGGAAGAGCAGTGTTTTGGCCTATAAGGGATTCAATGTCTTGAGACTAACTGACTGACCTATCACCAATACTTAGTCACATATAAATAAGATCAAGATTACAGACAAACAATCAACAAACAGGAACTTTCAAAGCGAATGAATCTGAAGGTAGACTTACGCATATAGAGTTTGAAATAATGAGATGTAGCCACCACCCATACCAATCTGTAAACTGTCAATCACCTGGCTACAGAATTCAGCCTGTAAAATCATGTAAAAAAAAAAACATATTGTAGAAAGAATGTAATCTTAGTTGTGATTTTAAATGTTAGGGGTGGCTGTGGCTCAGGAGGTAGAGTGGGTTGGCTGTTAATCGGAAGGTCAGCGGTCCAATCCCCGGCTCCCCCAGGCTGGGTGAAAAGAAAGGCGCTATACAAATACGGAGCATTTTAAAGTTACAGTTTATTGCATTTCTGTTAGGAATCTTGACTATAATACCACATTTACTCAATGCACCCTTGTGCATTGTGCAAAAGGCCATTTAGAAATCTACAATTACAATTACATTTAGACATATAAACTATAGCTTATTAGTGTTGTATTAGTTATTAGCCTGTTTGATAGATGACGTTCTTCTCAAACACGGGAGCACTTTCAGGTCAAGACCTATTTCCCAAAATGCACCACAGAGCGCAACAGGAAGTCATTCCTGCCTGTGGCCATCAAACGTTATAACTCTTCCCTCTAAGTGTCTGACACACGGATACTTAGTTAGTTATTAAACTGGACATTATTATCTGTTTTGTGCAATAATACCTGTTTAAATACTTGTGCAATGTGCAATATTTTCTGCTGCAATTCTGCTGCTACTATTTATTCATTATTACTTTTCATCATAACAATTCTTTTAATTATGTAAATATCGCACATAACCACTATCCTTTATATTTTCTTTGTATTTTATATTTTTACTCTGATATTTATATACTTCTTTATATACCAACTTTATATTATTATTTATAGTCCTTTTGCCTTGTGTGTAACTGTGACACAGAATTTCCCCTTGGGGATCAATAAAGTATTTCTGATTCTGATACATTAAATGTATTATTCATATGGTGTGGTTGGTGAGTGCAAGCAAGTAGAAGGAGAGAGTGCGGCATCCTGTTTTTTTCACACAACTTTGCTACAGAACCAGTCCCCTAAACAGATTGAAAGTTTACCCTGATTTCTAAGTCAGACTCAAATGTGAATATACCCAACCTCAGATGGTAAAATATAACAATAATATAAAATGCACCCTACTGATTCCTGTTTTATTATTACTTTAAATAGCCAGGACATGTAACAGCACCATAAAATCATCCACATTTGACAAGGTGGATGATTTGTTATTCTATATTCAACAAATCCTCCTGTGAGTAGAGAAAAAACATCAACATGTTTGTCCATCTTCCAATACTCTCTGACTTCCTACAATGTCTGTGCCACTCAAGCCCATTAGTCCCTTTTGAAGACACAAATCTTTAAATGCAGTTCACAAATATATAACTTAAACTTTAAAAGCTAAGTAATCCCCTTAAACAACTGAGTACTGGACTTTTTGGAAAACATTACTACAACTGAAGTAAAAAGTGTTTTTTTGGGGGACTATTTTCAACTGTGGATTAATACACAGATACTATTCTATTGAGAATTTAAGTCAGCAGGATTGGGTATGAGGGATTGGGTCAAAATAAACTTCTGTGCCATAGTTTAGGGTAATGAAGGAACATTTATATGGTCCACACACTTTACACTGAAGTAGGGATGGGTACCGAAACCCGAATTTAAGCAAATTATGAAGGAACGTAGTATCGATAAGCTCAAACGTTATCGGTTCTGCTTTTGGTACTGGAGAAATTGAGAAAATACATTTCCTATTTATTATTGCTACATAAAAGTTATGTTGCACATTTTATCTCATGGACTGTCTAATTTGTAATAAGATTAAGACAATAGTCTATGATGCATTGTCGCTATATTTAATCTAGAAAAAAAATCTCTCATGAATCCTGCATGCTCTCTCGCGCTACAGCACACACACACACACACACACACACACACACACACACACACACACACACACGAGCGCCTGCTCATGGAAACACGAGCAATCTGTCCATTTATCTAAACTGCATCATATGTAGGCACAGTTTCTGACTGCCTAGCTCGTAGTTCATCTCTTGTTGACAGGTATGTACAGTGTGCTACCCCACACAGAATTAACTAAAATGTAATCATGGATTCATGATTAACAGTAACCATTAACCAGCTGATTGTTTAGCTAATGGTGGTTCATAAATTCAATCAACCATTTAAAGATTTGGAACTTTTTTAGTAAAGGTAAAGTTGTTGCAATATACTGTATTTTCTTTAAGTAGCCTACTTTTAGTCCATAACAGTGTTTATTCAAAACACTGCTGTTTCTTTGGCTGTAATAATTGTTTATTTTACATTTTAGAAAATAAAACTGAATACACTGAAGTCTATGGCACAAAGGGAAAAGGTATATTAAATTGACCCTTGGCTAAGCCATGCCCCGAATACGCAGCTGGCCAATCCCAGCGCAGTACAGGTATCAGTCTATCCGAGGTCTGACACTTTCATGACTGCACTCCATTGACTCTAATGCAAAAGGCGTCGTTTTCTAGCTTTTTTAAAATGCTGATTTATTCTCTTTCCAAAACCTAAAACAAATCCTGAAAAATGTAGGCTGTGGATTGTTCCTAATGTAAGGTTAGTTATCTAACGCTAGGTAACTTAGTACTGAATATAACATTATAAAGTCCTAATGTTCTGCTTTTTCATGATTGTAACATCTACCCAGCTTACATTGTTTTTTTCATGTCGGTTTGACAGCCTGAATATAACCTTCAAATGCACATTGCAAATCTTCTTTCTGAGATCGCTTTGTCCAAAAAATTATTAAATATTTCTTCAGAAAGTGCAGAGTGCCAGTGGCAGTGCCATGCTAAAAGTCAGACAAGTCCGACAGCATTTCAGACTTAGCAATAGTTTCTAAGATGGGTGTGACTTAGTTACTATTAGGCTACATAGGCAATTGGGCCTATAGGCACATACAATCCATTGTTGGTTTTTGTCTTTTGATTAGATTTGTTAAAAAATATCTCTTTTGTTTTAAAGGGGTGGTGAGTAAGATTTTAACTGCCACATAGCACAAAAACAACTCTTGACAAGATGTTGATCTGCACCACTGACTCAACAATTACATACATGGTATTGAGATCTCTGGCCTTCAAAACTCACTCCCTGGCTCATGCTGTGTGCACTTTAGCCAGTTTGGCCAATGTTGTTGCAATTACTCCAGGTTCCCGGTAGAGGTCATACACCACTGAAGCAATACTGTTCCTTCAAACTATAATATAAAGACCCCCCCCTGTGCTTCTGTGAGAAATATCGTAAATGAAGATGTGGATGGCCTCAACACACACACACACACACACACACACACACACACACACACACACACACACACACAAACCTTCTCGTGCCACAACCCTCTGCCATGTTTGCCATCCTTCCCTCTCTACATGTGAAGTACCCCTTTGCTCTTGCTCAGCGCTCACTAAGCTCAGCTAAGTGTTGCTTTGAGATTAATACATGGGAGGCCCACTCTGCCAGATGATGTAATAACCATGGTGGTTTGCTGTTGCCTAGATACAGGGAGACAGCAGTGAAAACACTCAGCCAGGTCTTGCTATCTCTGTCACCAAGACCCTCCGAACTGCTTGAGTCAATCAGCAAAAATGTTCCGGACAAGCTGTTGTTCACTTTTGGAGCCAGTATGACCCCCCCAAAAAAAAGAAATGAAAAAGGAATAATTTTAAAAACACACCACATGAAAAAGCTTCAAACATTTAATGACTTGGGGTGCACAATATATTGACTCAGTATCGTTATAACAACATCATGTTGCGCAATATCATATTGAAAATGTTGCAGAAAGTGTGGACTATGTTTATTTTGTGGAGAGATGTGTCCATTGGCTTTGTAGCTTAGCTGTGTTCGATTTAGAGCCCGCTTACAACAGGTATATAATGACCATGTTTCACTGGCTGTTTGCACCTGAAGAGATGAGTGCATGGGATTCACTATACGAACATACACTATGGACCACCCATGTGCGTACATCGACGCCGTGTGAGTGAAGAGAGAGAGAATAGGGGGAAAAAAGAAAAGCAAAGCGAGTCAGTGGAGTGAAAGAAAAGAAAGGACAGAAAAGTAAAAAGATCTCAGGCTCAGGGAGACACAGACACAACGGCGATCGAAGGGGAAACAGGGCCCATGAACTTATATTGTCGTTATCCCAATATTAACGATATCGCAATTTAACTTTTGATCAATATGGTGCAACCCTACTCTATACACAGTCACTGTCTAGGCTGTTAAAAAAGGAGAATCTCTCATTATATCATTTCCTTGAATGCACCCGGGGGTGTTGTTGCTTAAACTTGTTATGCCTCAGTGCTTTGAGGACGCAAAAGATGCAATAGCAATAAACTCACCAACCCTTCACATACCTCCTCATCTGTATTCCTCTCAGTCTCCTTCCGCCCTTCATGTGCACAGACGTCCCACAGCTAGAAAGGGAACTCCAATCGCCTGCTGAGATGCAGGTCACTATGTTTGTATAAGTGTGTGTGTGTGTGTGCAGTAGAAAAAGGAAGGTGGTGACTAAGCCTCTGCTTCTGTAACAGCGTTGCATTAAGTGCATCTCCATTCTGTTTTTAGCCCAAATTCAATCCACTGGTTGCTATGGCAGTAGAGTGTCCAACACTGAAACTTTTCATGGCTTTTAAATCTTTCAAGGTGATCTGATAGTCTTGTTCATTAGTGTGAAGATGGAGTCTTGAAAATCTGAGTTTGATGACAACAGAAAAGGGCTTGTACTCTGAGGGGAGCTCTCAATCTGCATTCTTGTCTGCTCTTGTGGACTCTTGTGGAAGTAGTATTCCGATTCACAGTCTGCATTTAGTCAAGTATGATTAGATGGAAATGTTCCTGCTCTGCCAACTTAACCATCCAGCGGTGATGGCAGATAATATGAGCTAGACTCACAACTGATATAATCTTTGTTCTACAGCACTTACTGTGTCAACACATTGAGTTTTTAGGTTTTTTACGCAGCATATTAACTGGAACATGTGGTCTATTTATAAAAAATACTAACATTTGCTACTACATTTTTGAAGATGTGAGGACGTGTTAGTCCGGCAAGACCATCCAGTCAAGGTGTCAGTATCCATGGTCATCCTGGGGAGAACAGGTTTAACTGGCGAATACTTTGGTGATTTACCCGTGGCACTTTGTGGCATCTCATCAGCATAGCATTTTACACATAACTCCTTTTAGAGACACTTTGGTCTCAGGGTTAAAAGTATATTATCCGTTGCTGTTAAGCTGGTTTGGCTTAAGGTAAAGTTTAAGCTTTTACAGATGTTGCCATACTTAAATAAAAATGAACAAATGTATAAAAATGAAAATGTGTTGACCACATCTCACAGTCAAAAGTTAAGCGGACCTTTGAATTATCTCACACAGACATATAGGAATAATTTTGATAATAATTCAGAACCTTATTTAGCATATTTGAGATTCTGTGTGTTTTATATCAGTGTAAACTGAACTGGACTTTGGCTGGACAAAGTAAGACATTTGAAGATGTCACTTTGGACTGTGATGGACAATTTTAGTCATGTTTTAGACACCAAACAATTAATCTAATTATCAAGAACATAATTGGCAAAATAACCAATAATAATAAATAATATAAAAATATATTTTTTAAAATGACTCCCAAGTTCAGCTTGCCACTTTTTAACTACTAAGGAAGCCACTTAAAACGTGGCACTTTGTATTGTGAAAGGACTTGACTTTTGGACACCTTCACCATAAATGCATCCTCAAACTTACTTGGGGAAAACACCTCTGTAGCAACATAAAAGTTATTTGATCATGGAAACATGAAAAAAACTGATCCCATTAAATAGGAGATTCCCCACAATCCTTTTTGACAAAAGACAGCCATCTTTCTGCTGGATGAGCCATCATTTCGCCACCATCTGCTGCTCTGGTGCCAGTGCCCTGCGAGAGACTGGCTCTGGTGGGAGGCTGGACTGGTTGGGTCTGTCTGCATGACTTTTGCTGCCAGCTGTCCATTAGTTCTGGCGAAACTCTATGTGATGAGTCAGTGATCCCTTGCCTATGCAGCATCTACTATAGATTTGGCAGCTAGACTGGCTATCATCATGCATTTTTGTTACTAAAAAAGCAATTTGACTGGTTCCTGCTTCATTAGGCAGCGCATGGCACAGAGAACTAGAGATAAAGCAGATTAGCTGTGATGTTAAAAAAGCATGGCTGATGGCTCAGTCTCTGGAGTCTCTAGTAGGCTTTTAAAATTTTGCCATTTTCAATGTGATGGCAGTAAAGTCTGACATTTTTTGACACTGTCATGTTAGGAGGAGCTGTGATGGTTTCCTAACTAAAAGCAGAGCCTGTCACACATCCATTTTTCATTTTCCTCACACACCAAAGGCAAAAACCATTGCAAACTGCCACCATAGTTGAAGAAGGTACCCTGCACATAGTAGACAGGTAGTGTGAGGCGCTCCACATCTTACATTTTAAAATCATGAAGTTACCCTACCCGTCAACATGGCTGTTAAAATGCAACATAACTTTGCACTGATTGACTGATTCACATCACATTGCATTCACACAGGTTTAGCAGATAGGTCACATGAGGATTCTGCCTTGACACACTGGAGGTGCAATTAAGTCTCGAATGTTATTCAAAGATGGACAGTTTAGAGGGACATTATCTAATCTAACTCCCTCGATTAGACCAGTGGGAATTACAGCAGCGTTGGCAGAACATTACTCCTCCTGGACAAGTCTCTGAAAAAGCCTCTCTTTCTGCTCCTACTCCTGTTCTCTGCAGCTACAGTGTCCTGTGCTTGACACTAACAATAAAGTCAAGTCACATTTGCACAATAGAGGTGAGTAAGGTAGCTAATTACAGCAGAGATCCAACAGAAACCACCGAAAAGGTAATATATCACCATGCTTATACAGGAATAATAAAAGTACCTTGACAGTTGCTTTTGCTTGAATTATTAGCCCTTGTAGAAGTGTTGCGACAGTGGTCGCTTAGTTGTAGTTTAGCAGTTAAAAGGCCAGTATAGGCAGGGGAATTAGGGGTAAAGTAGGCATTTTTAGCTTACCTCTCAAACAATAGAAATGTTGTCATGAGACGGCTGAATGTCACCTCGAAATGTGATATTTGCATCTGATCAATGAGATTTCTTTTTGAGCAAACTACTATAAGTGTGTGGTTGTGTATTCTCCCATTTACGAGTGAGCATACAGGCTATGGCTGTATGTACAGTTGTATATAATCTATGCCTGACTATGTATGTGTGTGTGTTTTGATTTATTCACTGCCTGCAGAGAAAGGCACACATAACACAGTGCCCGAAGGCCCATTTTATACTGTAGAAGCAAAGACACTTGAGGGTTTTTTTAGGCAGTCACGCACATTGCTGTTTTGATACTCCAGGCCCACACAAACAGCTACATGTCATCCCTTTCCACTTCTCCTCTCCCTTTTTTCTCCTCACTGTAGTGTCTAATAAAGCAGAAGCACCTTAAAAACAATTTGTGTTACCTTAGCACACAGCTGAAGTTACATCTACGGTTGTTTGATAGTGTTGTGAGTAATCTCAGTGTCCATCGCTGCTGTCTGCAAGCTTCCACAGTGTCTATTTTTTTCCTTCCCAAGAGGGGGGGCTGCTCAGCTGATGGCTGAGGTCATCGCACTTGTTTTTATCTGGGCTGGTGCTGTGACAGGCTTGCACGTTCAGAAATCCTAAAGACATAGAGGCCTGTAAAGTAACTTACAGCGAGAACAAAAAGACACGCAGGGTCATTTGAGGTACTAGCAATCAAATCCCAAACTTTTAATCTAAAGGAGATGCTGATTGATGTTTAGGAGTGAAAAACAGGTGTAATGCTTAGTTCTTCTGACAAATCCTAATACTAGGATGGAGTGCGTGTCAAAAGTTAAAGGCAGTTGTAAGAGTGAATGACGATATGACGTACTGTGAGGTGTGTTTGATTATAAATGTCTGTGTCCCCTTTTTTTGGCGCATTTAGCATCTTCTTATGGCTCATTAAATGTGCCAGACGGCTCAGTGAACACTGCAGCAACATGTGGTTTAATTATCAGGAGGGACAGGATAATCTGTCAAGATGACTGATTTGGACATGTGTTCCTCTTGCAGGATATATTTTGTATTTGCAATCTGTAAAATTTACAGTTAACATGCTTGAAGTTCGCATTTATTTCTTTATCTCTATCACTTTCCTCTTTATATACGGGTGCTTTGTTCTCCTCTTAGGATAAGCTCAAAGTTGTAAGTGAGACCCACCTTGCACACTGTCTCCCACTGACAAATCTGGTGTTGCCTGGCAACAACTTAGCATTTTTGTGAAGGATACCCTTATACCCATATAAAAAAAAAATCTTTGAACTCCTACTGTGAGTGTTCGAATACTGAACACATTATGTTTCTCACCAAACACCGGGAGGAGCATCGCAGTGCTATTCTTGAGCCAACAACCCTGCCCCGGAGTTTCCAAGAAGGCTGCAAACTTTCTTTCTCACTGGCTGCTGAGAAGAGGTACATAATTATAGTTAAACTTTTTGTGTGCGATCAATAGGCTGTAATGCCTTGAGGGTGGTTTGAAAAAAAGAGTATATAGATAAACGGAATCAAATGATGCTGTGTAGCTGACAGGTCATTTACTTCTCTTGGCTTGCATTGTTAGTTGCAAGAGCTTGTTGGAACCGCTACAGGTTAAAACACAGGATTCATGTTTTATCAGAAAGCACAAAGCACAATGTTAGTACGTCCAGACATGATAGTTGTGACTAAATATATTTCTTTTAAAGGGGCTATATGTAGTTTTCAGCGGCCACTTACGGTGTGGTTTTCAGATTGCAACCAGGTGTGTGCTTGTACGTGTGCTCAAACTCATGAGCAACATGCAACATACAACATGCTGGAAACTCCCACTGCCACAACTACATGTATTGGTTGTGAGCTATGAGTCATTTCTTCTCCTGCCATTCTTATCAGTCAAACTCCCTAAAATTACCTTAAAATCACTTTTTAAAATACATCTAATAAAATAATCACTAAGAGTTTACTTACTGGGTGGAGCCCGACTGATGACATTATTGATACTTGAGAGTTAAAAATACGTAGACCAAAAACTTATTTTTACATAACACAAACATTCAATTAGTTTAGGTCAGGACATGTTACAGTAATAAAAAATAAACTTCAGTGCTAGTGGACAAAGTAATGGAAACACTTTCTGAATTAATTAAAATATATCTTTTTTGTAGTGCAATCTATTGTTGTTGATCTGGTAACTAACACAATGATATTGATATCTGCAATAAGCTAATATCAGCTGATATATTTCCAAAGTTGAAGCACAGTTTTCAAGATGCTGCATGTATTGCTACATGATACAGAGATGATACATTATACAGTGCATTACATAAATGTTAGTACAAAGAGTAATATTATATTCAGTAACTTAAAAAAGGCTAAACAATTCACAAATTAATATTCTTTTTTTAATAAAAGTAGCATACTAAGTCCAGTTTAGTATGTCATAATTCAGAACTCATTACAGCAAACTATGTATTTAGAAAACATAGTTTAATTATATTAAATTATTATTTGTTTATATTGGGTCACTGCTAGTGGCCCATTGACTCAGTCGTTAAAAACTATTGTTATATATGCAATCCTCACAGTGGATAACATACAGCTGCTTTATTGATAACTTCATTATTTGTCATGAGGAAAATTTGCAAGAAGTCACCATCACAGCCAAATTACATGGTAATGGATTCAGAACAGCAGCTGATCTGCCTGTAACTGTAATTATCTCCACATCCTGCTTTTAATTGCATTAGCAGCCTGCCTCCATAGTGCACTAACTGTGAGACAGCCAAATGAGAACAAATTAATAAGACTCTGGAAGTGTCCCAACTCTCTTGGAGAGAAATGTCCAGCTTATTGTGGAAAAGCACATACAGTGAAATTGTGAAAAAAATAGTGAAAACTGTGTAGTCTGTTGAAAGACAAGATATGGGAATCCTTTAATCTGAGAAAATATAAGAGAAAAATATATAACGTCAGAAAATGTTCCTTGTATAATTGGATTTTTGTCCTAGCTTAGGACTATAAAGACATCATTGTGAATCACTATCTTGGTTTTAAAACAAGCTAAACACCATTGAAATGTGTGTGTAACGTCCGACTCGGTTACCAGCTTAATTAAAAAGGCATGAAAGAAAACAAACATGGTCTAAATTCGGCTCCATTTTTGCAATTTGTGCAAGAATTTAACATTTTTCCAACATAACCTATCATAGCCTGTAAACAATTTACAGGAGTGTTGTTTATCTAATGATATAATTATGGAGGAATAGTTTACATTCTTTTGGACTTGAACCAAGAGACCTGGGTTAGCTAGCTTGTTTGTTCATCATTGTGTGGACTTACTGGCTTTTTTTCTCACTGTTCTAATTTTCTACATTTAGTTTCCTGTGAGGATTATTTGTCCACTGTAAGACATTTTTCACCCATCTTCTGTTTTCTTACAAATGGGTCGTTGCAAACCCACTCACCCCTAGAGATGAAGCTATATGTGTGTGAAAGAAAGAGAGAAGGGACAAGAGGCGAGGACACCAGAGAAATCACTTGTCTGCAAATGAGTGAGTGTATGTGCAGTCTTAAGGCAGAGAGAGGAGATCTACAAAATTAAATGAGGGTTGCACTGCCTTATTATTTATGCACATGGTGTCCAGCATCACTGTGTAATTCTGATAAATCACTTTCCCTGCGGTAAAATCAATATGTGTGGCACACACAACACTTCAGTCCAAAACAAACCCAGATAATGCCCCAGATATAGAAGCTGTGTTTTCCCTCTCAAAGCTGGCTATCTACAGTTTTAATAATGCATAAGAGGTTACAGGTTGTTTGTTATTTCTGTAATTAAGTTAGTCCTAACCTCACACTATGGCATCAATTAATCATAAAACAGAGCATGAGATTCTAGCTGACTTAGGTCAGCATGTGAGGTAACATCAGGGGATTTAAAACAATTTTCAGCTGTTATTACCGTTTTTCTCTATTGTTAAAACAGTATCAGGCTTTTAATTTTTCAAAAAAAGCACACCTATTTCCCTAAAATCTACACACTAATCCCTTCATTTATCAATGCCCACACCATGTGTTCATTTACAAAGCACTAACATTCAATATTATTCACTCAAGTCCGCATAGGTTGAGCTCAATAAGCACACAACTACCCAGGTGGAAACACAAAGAGTCAAAATAGATAACGCACCAATCAGAACCTTTAACTGATAGATCAGAGGGTCCGAGTCAGTTTATTCAGTTATGGAACAATGGAGTCAGAGAGATGTGAAGGAAGAGGTCTAGGACAGCTAAGAGGAGGAGGAGGAGAAGAGCAGTAGGTAGAGGAGAAAGAGGAGGAGGAGGTGAGGGAAGAGGAACAATAGGAGTTAGAGGAGGAGGTGGAAGAGGAGCAGAGAGAGGAGATTGAGGTGAAGGAGTAGGGAGGAGGAGGTGGAGGTTGAGGACGCGAATCTATGGCCTGTCCCAGACCACAGACAGGATGCTGGGGCAGAATACCTAGTTGTTTGGTGTGCTGTACTGTACTGTACACTAAGGAATAACATGAGCAAATGTTTAAATTGGTTTCTTCTTTTGTTGTGTTCATTATGTGAAAAGGTTTATGAGGGGGAGAAGCACAAGCAACATTACTTGTAACCAGTTTTTGTAGTAAGTTTTGAATTTATCTCACCAGTGTGTAAGACTGTGTTGTTGTGTGTGTGTTTTTAAGGGCTTGTGTCTCATGTCAAAGTTTGGTTTTTAAGCAAGATTGAATGGTTTTGAGAGGAGAGCTTCATTTTGACCCGAAAATAGGATGTTTGGGGAATTTGGTGAGAAGTTATGGATTGGTGTTTAGAGTTTAGAGAAAAAGAGGGCTAATTTTAAGAATTGTGTTTAAGCAACTGAGAAACACTGTAAACAAGAAAATGCCATGGCACCCGAGAAACTGAAGGTGCACTTGACAAGATTTCAGTACCAAAAGACATCTCATAAGGCTGCACTGTGAATCAAAAGAGGCATAGCAATAGAACGGATGAACTGAAGAATGAGCAGTGAGACTTCACAGTGTTGTGTCTTTGGAAGTCTATGTTTCTCTGTTTTTAACATATTTATTGCACAGCTGTAGGCATGGCCTTTATGTGGACAGGCTACATTCTGAGTATGACAGAATTACTTGCAAATATATGCATGAATTAATTACTAAAAGTGCTATAATTCAAAATATAGTCGTGAGGTGTTATTGGATAGCACAGTGCGGAATATCAGGAAACATGAGAGAGAAGGGACTGTCAGACTTTTTCAAGTACATGCCACACGCATTATTCTGCTGTAAAACCCCAGACTGTTTTTCTCCTCAAGGATCTGCTCTTGTTGACTCCACTGCACCACAGCAGTGAAACTGTTGTCCAGGGGATTCCCTAACATCTCAGCATCACACTGTGTAGCATCACGCTGTCATCACCTAGAATGCAACATGAAGAGATATTTTAAACCCCCACCTCTTCAAAACTCACCACAACCCCCTCCCACAAACTTAAAAAAAAATTTGTCAGTCTCCTGTCACTCACAGCCTTGAGAAGCTGACACAGACAAAAAGAAAAAACTGTGATCAAACGGAGTGAGAGCGAAACCCCCTCTAAAAACTCTTCTTTGCATTTGTCACATCTGTGGTATTCCTGTCGCCTTTATACCAGACACAACTGGGAATAGTTTCATGACAAATAGTCAAAGCTAATAAATAATCTACATGCTTTCTTTGTACGCTTACTGGAAAGAGACTGCAATGGAAAATAAATCAATAATGGATGTTGTGTTACCACTAGATTATTTTCTTCTGCACCATTTTCAGTGTTTCCCATACCAAATGGTTATGGGAGAAAACACACACACACACAAATTGAATCTGCAAAAAATAAATTTTGTAGTCATATTTTGGTTTTCTCCAAGGCTTTCATACGTATAACATAGTTAAGTGGGAATTCTATATACCCTTTAGATTAATTAGAGGTAACTCTACTTTATCAATAGAGGAGCTCAAGGCTTCCTTACTGGTTGCAGAGTTACTGGGAAATTGAGTGAAAACTGGCACAATAAAAGAAAAGCAAGCAAAAACCTTCACTTTTTGGCAGCTACCCGCGCTCTAGAGTCCTGATGTAGAAAGTAGTCTTATGCAGGGTAAGCTTTTTGAAATGAGTCTCATGTTACTCTGTGTAACTACTGTCCTGTTTGCACAGGACCTATTTAAACCTGGGACCTGGAAGATTTGTAACCATACAGTACATTGATTACTGGCAATTTAAATCCCTTGTAAATCTAATCTGAAAGTAACTTGACTTCTTAGTTATAGAAGTCATTTGAATTTGGTATGCCATTCCTTTCTCCTCTTCTTTGTTTTTTTGCGTGCCAAATAAAATACAAGCAGTAGTGTACCATATTATATTCTTGAGTGCACTTTAAAGTATGTGCTTCAATTTGTGGTTCGATTTACCAAAACGTGACTGATTGTGATCAAATGTCACTACCTAATGTAAATCTTTTTTAGAGCTACAAATAACAGTTATTTCCACCATTGATTTTTGTAATTCATCAATTAATCACATGGCAATTTTTTTAATAGTGAAAAGAAAACAACCCAACAATTTTCCAGAGCCTAGGGTGACATGTATAAATTTTTCATTTTGTCCAACTAACAGTCCACAATCTGAAGATAGTTGCAGATATTTTCAGTTGATTGACTTATCATTTCAGCTCCACTTCCTTTGTGGCCTTTGGGGCACCTGTGGGTCAGAAGGTAGTCTAATGGTGGTCTAATCTCCAAATTCCAAAAAGGCATCAGAATCTGTACTCTATAGTTACAGTATGACTCATATACCATGGTCTTTTACTTGAGGATGGTAGACGTTAACATGTGCTGTACGTGTGTAATTGTCTAATGCAGTAAGCCTCACAAGGGACCTCTCCAAGTTGTTAACAGCTGTCTGCTCCTTCAAGTAGAATGGACTACTCTGAGGATTTAAAGGCACCACGCAGACAGTCATGCAGGTGTTTCTGTAGTCAAAAGGAAAAAAAGTCCAAAGGGGATTTTCTGCATTTTTTCTCTCGCCACTGGCAGCATGAGATTTCAGCTATAAAAAAGTATATTGTAGTTCAAGTTCTTCCAAACCCTAATTAATTACTAAATAGGCAGTGAAATTTTCTAGAAATATTGTGAGGTGTAAGGAAGTTTATGGATGAACTTGAGACTTGACTTGAGAGATTTTAAACAACATGGATATCTTTGGATTGCAGGTTAAGAAATGTCTTTGAATTCCTTTTTAAGTTTCCAACTTTTATGAGTGTTGCCGGCGCTAATCGTGGCCAATGCTTGTGAGTCCACCAGAAGCAGTCACAGCACATCCCAAAAGCGTCCCAGAAGTGGCTCCCCGCTCTGCAGAGAATATGTCTGTTTTTGACGGAAGCCACGTCAAGCAGCAAGAAGTCAGACACAGAATGGCATCCGGTCAATTTTCAAAATAAAATGATAGTAAAACAACAACAAACAAGGTTAACACAGACACAAAAAGAAATAATTCACAGTGGAAGCACAAAAAGCAAACACTTATCACCAAATCAACAAAATCTAAACATTAGCAAAATCAGGCAGGAAAAATGCTCTGATTCTGAAATACTACTTGTAGGATATGCAGCCTGAAGTTGACAGAACAAAAGGGGTTCACAGAGAACAGTGAAGAAGGTAGTAGAAGCACAAAAAGGACAAATTAATAACCTGTTAATAAAGGGTTGCGGGCTGCACGCTCCACTACTGGTACGCTTCTGAGACGCTATGGACGGGCTGTAAGCCGCTGTGCTGGAATCAGTTGACTTTCGGAGTAACATAACATGATAGGCTCCTTTTGAAGTAATAAGTTAGTTTGAAAAGTGGACTATCATCCTTTATCAAAAGAACATGTCACTATTATATCAACACTGTTTGATTGATAAGCGACACCACATCAGAAATCACTCTTCATCATAGATGGACATGAACTCAGTTACCTCTTTGAAGTGAGCTCTGGACTGTAGTTTATATTTTTACTTAGATCTCAGGTAAATTCAATCTCTGCATGAGCTCTGAATACCGCAGAGATTGCATATTTAAACCCCAGCCTGTCTTAAGACGACACTGCCAATCAATAAATTAGATTTTCTACTGGCAGACGGTGCACAGTGATGCTAAGGACAGCAGAAACTGACAGTAACAGAGATATTTGGCTTGCTAGGCATAAGGTATAATGTAATATTACTGTTTGGGCTGTTCAACTAAGCTCATATTAAGTTAATAAACGACTAAGTACATATTTATTTGTTCATTTATATTAATGTATATTGTCTGCTACGTAGCAGAAAGGCATTACAAACTTCACTCTACAACCTGTTGTATTGTGACAAATAATTCTACCTTGTACCTGCTGTATTTCAACCCCACATTAAATGTGAAATAACAAATCAACAAATCAATGAATGGATATGTGAATAATTTAACAGACTAAATAACTGAATAGACAACTACAACAACACAGAACAGTTAATTTTCTTGCTGATTGGCACAGCCCATCAAGAGCCCTGGAGTTGTTAGTGTTTACTAGATACTGACTGACTTAAGTTAGCAAGTGGTAGTTATTTTTTGCCAGAGATTTAGGTTGTCATGAGTCTTTTTTATGTGGAGGATGCTCCAATTGCGCCTAATCGAGGACCACTTCCAGTGGCACTCTTTTTAGGCGACCCGGACAACTGTGCTGCTGCATAATTTGTGTTTTAATCGAGATTGAGCAATTAATAGAGTCACGTTTTTGTTTCTGTTTTGTATTAATTTTATGTAACACTGCGAAATTGCAAGCTTTTGGAGATTTCTTTGCACAGGACTACTTTTCACAGTAGGCCACTTTCATTCCACCTCTGGTGGAGCAAAAATATAGCTTTTGGCTGACCTGCCTGAGGAACTACAAGAAAACCAGTCAGAAAACAAAGAATATTTCCTGAGGAATAAACTTGACAAATTCAAACTTTACACCAGAACCTACTAAGAGTACCACGAGTCATATGTATACCAGTTATAAGGGGTGTAGACAACTACATCACACGAGAGACCATGTGTAACCTGGACATTGACTTATTATGATTGAGTCTAAGGCTGTTAAGCCTAAATATCAACCTAAAGTAAATATTCTGGAATTAACCCTAATCCTTACACAATATACTTCAAGATATGGAGTCTTTCTCATTGACTTGTATACAGTTTGGATGTTGCAGCGATTAGAAGAACTGTATCTAAAGTTACGTGCTGGTGTAAAATATGTGTTTTTTTGGGTCCGATGGTGCCACAGCGGGTGGGGGG
>JAPMOB010204153.1:0-10787 GCA_029875015.1 Lepomis gibbosus
TATATATATATATGCTAAAGCAGTGCTGTGTAGACGTACGTGAGTCATAGGGCTCTATTTTCATGACGGAGCATAGATGGGCTTAGCACTGGTGAAGTGACATTTTCGACAGATGTACAAAAAGGTTTTTTTCTCTCGTCTGCAAGCATTTGATATTTTGGTGACTTGCCCTGAACTTGACTGCACTTAAGTAGGCAGAGAGAGGTGCAGCAGGGGTCTGTTAGTGGCGAAAATGCAGCAGAGCAATTTTGGTGGTAAGGACTATGGTGATTTGAGCTTGCATTGCATACTTGCTCAGACCTTGTCACAAGTGTGTGGAACAAACTGCAGGGAGAGAGAAGAGTTGACGTTCAAGCTTGGTACCAGGCCCCCAAATGCGCGTCTGATGTGCTCATTAGATTACAAAACCTGTGGCTACTATCTGTGCACTCAGAAATTGGGCAATTCACATGCAAAAATAGAACCTCTGTAGAGAGTTGATGAGACTGCTATTTTTCTTTTCTTTTTTTTATTTTGCAAGATGGCAAAACAAAAATTCAAAGAAGGAAATTCCTCGTTTGTGAGATGCTGCAACTCGCTTAATACCAGGAACAGTAATGATTACAAATGCACAGTAAACAGCATACAATAACAGTGAACAACAATCAAACAGATTTACAGTACAGTACTAAATCTAAAGTACTAAAACAGTCAGTTAGTCTTTTGGCCACCTATTGCAAAGTATATGTAGTATACAAAATAAATATATCCAGTTAGTGTCAATCAGCAGCCATAAACCTCTAGGCCCTATGGTGTAGAGGTGTTTTTGGTTTGCTCTTTCTCACTTGTTTGCTGTTTGCCTTCCAATCCTGTGGTGAAAAGCAACTCCCTGCCAACCATTCATGCACTTCCTTCTGTTTCCAAATCAATTCTTTAAACTTCTCACTGTCATTTCACCATCTTTATCGATTTTGCTGAAAGCACCTAATGGTGGTCAAACACGTATTTCTCTTTCTAGTGCCCCATGATTCGGAGTCTCGTACCATTATTCGTTTCTCTTTAATTTTTCCTCCCATTCCTTCATGCTTCTCCACCTTGACTCCCAGGAAGGTATCAATAGCACGTTGTGTGTCACTCCTTTTTCTTTCTTCTTCAAACCCTCCCATGCAATCGCTATCACGCTGCACATCAACTACTTCACTCATGCCTCTCTCCCTCCACATCTCTCATTCCATCCAAGCTGTCTACGTGTCTATCTATGCTTTAACTTTGTCTGTCGAATCTTTACTCTCAGTCAGCAGCACACTTTGTTGTGCATCCCCTCTCTCTTTTGCCCTTCCTCCCATCTCTCCATCTGTGAGCCCAGTGAGCATATATCAGCAGCATGTGGCTTGTCTTTACTCCATCTCAATTACACTCCCTACTACAAAAGTCAACTGTGAGTGAGAGAGAGAGAGAGAGGATCATATAGACACTGTCTGGTTGATCCCTCTAATCATGGCCTCTATATTGCCATCATGTAGAAAACATTAGCGCCTTATTTACTTGGCAGTGGAAACAGCAGTCAGAGCATGCGCTGGAACACATGCCGCCCATTAGAGTGAGACTCAGATAGCAGTTTGCCAGTGCACTGAGCTAACATTTAAAAGCTAAATAGCTAAAAATAGATGTGTATTGTAGTGTAGTGTGATAGACTGTAAATACTCATATAAATACACACATATAGGCATAGATCAACAGAATATACTCATCTTTCAGCTGTTTGCTCAATTATTTTTTGCAATTTGATTGTGTATGTATGTGTTTGAGTAAGTTGAATTGAATTGTGGAGAAGGGCAGCAAGGCCTGTAGAAAAAGGGTAGTGAGGCAGAGTAGAGTCTATTGGCATTTACTAGGTACTTAATAAGGTGAGTGTGTCACAGACAAACAGGGAATTTTACTCCGGGTGAATAACCACGCACAAACACACACAACAAATATCATCTACCCAAAAGACATCATGAACACAACGGTATTTACACAAACAGAGCCACATAATACACAAGCATCCATAAACACACAAAAACACATACACACACAAACACACACACTTTCACGCTTACAAACGCAGCCAGTCGAGCATGTAGGCTGAAGAAAAAGGGGTCAGCTGTGATGGTTTTACAGTTCAGCTAGGAGAGAAGTTAAAGCAGTTTCTTAACACAGACTAGACATTATTGAGGGATCACTGAGTGGAGAAAAGGAAAAGAAAGGAGAGAAGATAAGACAATCATTATCACCATTCTCCAGAGATGGATAGCGGAGCTCTTTTCATAATTTCAAAAATGATGTCACGGAAATGAACAGTCCAATTATGTGGTTGTAAAATGTACTCCTGCTATTTGAGGATATTGAGCCAACATTTATATAAAGGTTGCACCAGCTGGTAGTTTCCTTGGAGACCAAAAAAATAAAGAAATCTCTAAAAACATTGCTGTACCTGCAGATTTCAAACACATGCACACCTGCACATAAACACACATTATTAGATTTCCTATTTGAGAGAGAGACAGCAGATCAATCCGGCTTTTCTCCTGGGTTACTAGAAATCTCTGGGATGGTTCTGTTTATCCATCTGTCTGTTTCTCTGTCTCTTAGATAGGCAGACACTGATTGTATATACCACACATGAATAACAGCAACATTATTATAAAGTAAATTATGAGAGAATGTTCTGATTGGTCCTTTCATTCAATGTTTCAGGCTGTCATTGCAGCATGAATAAAATAAAGTCTAAGTTAAGTCAGGTCAGCTAATTTTCCAGGAGTCAGTATAGGGGTCACTCTATACAAGAGCAAAGAGAAAAAAAAGAGCATTGATATAACATTGCTGGTATGTTTATTCATCTCCGCCATCTTCCAAGTTGGTTTAAGACAGAAAATTCAAACGTGGGCAATGCGCTTGACCTAAGGCACACAAAGCCCATTGTCAAAACCTCTTATTGTGAGATGTGAATGACACATTACTCTTTTGAAGAATTCTGTCTGACTGCAACCTTCATTCTGTCATCTCAGAACAAGCTGTCAGTCAGCGGCATAACTCCTGCTGTGCTGAAAGGACAGTGGTCGACCAAACTGTCTTCAACAGGCTGACAGTAGAAATTTAATGAACAAAAAATGTTTTCATTTAAGTGCCACAGGAAGAAATCAGCAATGTTATAATTTATTAATTCATTGATTTTAATTCCCCGTCAGAATCCAGTCTATAGCCAAAGCAGCAAGCTCTAAGCAACATCGTTGCTCTCATATTGATCCCATATTTCAGATAATGTTAATAAATTCACAGCACATAAACAGCAGAAGATTTGTGTGTGTTAAACAGCTGCATATGTAGATTAGAGTCACTTAGTGGACAGAGAAAGAAGTAGAAATGGGGTGGATCCTGGGGTGACGGGCGCCTCACACATGTTTCAAAGTCAGAGTGGATAGATACATTTGTTAAAATAGAAGTGTATCTGCTCCGTAAGACGAATGAGTGACAGATGTCAAAAACGCATCAAATAACGTTTTTTAAGTGGAACACCCTTGAATCTGAAGAAAGCATGCCCCTCTTCAAAGCTTAATGCCTTTTAGGTTAAATTTCCATCAAAATAAGCTCTGACCTGTTTAGTGATACATCTTTTTTCCATTGATAGTATCAGAAGTTTTGTCTTTAGCAGATTGCAAAACATGAGGTGCCACGCTGCCTTGTTTGGTGAAGCCTAGCATTTTTTAAAAGGAGCGCTGTGCATTTTTTTTTTGTTGCTAGGCAACCACTGAATGAGCTTTCTTTAGCTAACTATGATTTTGCTGTGACGTCTACCAGCTGGTCCAGGTGCATCGCCTGGATGATCGTCAGTTCAAGGCTTGTTTTAGGAAGAGTCAAGGAAAGTTTGACAAAGTTAGATGTCAGCTAATGTTACCTTAACACAAACCATAAACTGATGGCTACCAGTTAACTATTAGTACAGTTTAAATGAATAAAAACAACTTCCCTGGAATAAAAACGACCGCACTAATCAAACAGCCACCACTAGGTTGTTCACTGTGATTGCTATTTCTTCACAATTCATCCAACTGGAGAATGGGGGAAAAAACAAATTGGAAGTTTTCAACTCGAGACATTCAGAGCACTTCTTCAAAGATGTGAGGCACTCAATGTCTAATGCTGGCCACACAGTAAAGCAGGGGTTCTTAACCTTTCTGGCAGTCTGACCCCTTTCTGAAGTTGAAAATATTTTGCCGGAGACTGCAACTGTCTGTCCCAGACTCATCCTAAAATAAAACGGCAGATGTTTTTAGCAACAAAAGACACAGACCTTTGAGTTGTGTTTCTGCCAATATGAAAGTTATTACTTAGCAGCAAACCAAAGATTACAGATCGCTGTTGCTATAATCTTTGATAAGACAGCTGATTTGGTGGTTGCCTAGAAACATGATAAAACTGCAGCGCTTTTTCTAAATTCAACCAAAAAAGGGCCTCGCGTTGGCATTACCTTCATCTACTGGAAACAGTGCAAAATACTTACGGTGTCCACCCAAAGTGATCCTATTCACATCTGTAGTCCATCTAGTTATTTTTAAGGGTTTTATTCTATTTTTGTGTCTATATTAGCATTCTTGCGACCCCAGGTTAGGAACCACTGCACTAGAGGATTATTTGGCCGATTTTGGTTCTGATTCACCGCTGCCACCGCTGATTGTTGGGGCGCTCCCAATCCCAGGCAAAGTGGCATAGATTATTAGCCCAAATGTCCTTGTAGTGTGAGGGGTTTACAGACATAATCTTAAGGTTGGCAACTGGATCAGAGACACCCCAATTTCAAATCGCGCTATTAATGTATAAACCATACTGATTCCCTCTTCTCAGCCATGACTTCATCAGTGGATAAACAGTTTTATTCTCTTTTTTGTTTTTCTGTGCAAAATATAGCAAAAACACGTGCAACGAGCTGCATATGACAGTCTGGCTTCATGTGTGTTTATATCTGATGTCACATTTTCTGTGAGTTCCAAATTCGCTTCAATTGCCACTAACTGACATTGTTACATCCAGTATTTTGTTATATATGTCACCAGTAAAGACTGAGGCTTCTTTTATCTACTTCTTAATGGTCCTTGTTGGAGCATGATGTATAAGTGCTGTTTTAATATATATACTGTATGTTTTGTGATTGTTGATTTGTGCTCATTTAGTTTTTTCCATTAATTGCAAGCCATGTAAGGCTAATATAACAATCATTATTAAAGTGATTAACTGTTGGACTAAGCTTTACATGCTTTACTATTTTAACTTACACTCTTCACTCTTTGTATTTTACTAGAACAGTTACTGTGTTGTACTTCCTCTGGGCACCTAATGTAGATCTTGACTCACTGGTGATACTTTGTTCCCTCTGGGAATGAATGACCATTAAATCATTTCACAGGTAGTGTCTACCTACTGTGCTACATCTATAGTAAGGACAAAAGAGCTGTGTTGTTTTGTATTTGTAGTCATTATACCCATACTGTGTGCAGGATTGTGTACACGTATACATTCATGTAATTAAGAGTAAAGTCGTGTATGTGGATCTCTCTCTATATATATACTGTTTGAGTATACTGTATACGAGAGGTGGGGGTGGTTAGGTAAAGATGTTTTCTTTTCACTCTCTTTCCATTAAGGAACATCAAAAGTGATCCATCTCTCTGCTGGGTACCCTCTGACCCTGTAATCCAGGAAGTGTGAAACTGATCTGCTCCTTTGCGAGCCCCCATGCTGCTCGGGGCCAATCAAGTTACCACATAACACCATTATTTCAGCAGCCTTCCCCTGAGTGGGGGTGTCAGTACCCATCCGTCGATTCCCCTTCTTTAAACCCACTCTCTATATTCACCTTTTTTCCCCTCAGAGTCTCCACCATGTCTTCTTATTTGTTCATACCTCCCTCACTGCTTCACTTTCTCACTTTCTCCTTTTTTTGCCCATCCCATTCTCTCTACCCCCATCTACCAAATATCTCTCCCCTGTCCTCCCTCCATTCTGATCTCACCACCCCTCCTCTCTTTAGAAACTCTCCATCCATCTATCCCTTCCTCAAAGGCCCTTGCAGCCAAGGCTCCATAATGAAATCTCAGCAAGCCTTATTGTGTTGATTAAAGCTGTCAGAAAGGAACTAAGAGAGGAAAAATACAGCCAGCAACAGGGGAAAACAAGGGCTCAATGGTGCGTTGCCAATGCCCTTGTTTCAGCTACTGTTTGTTTCTTCCTTCCTTCCCTCTTTGTGTTTCTTACTTTCTTTCTTTCAGTTTATTTACACACCCTAGCTCTTTATAGGTCTCTCACTCTTTCCATCCTCCATTGCTCAGTTTCCCTCCCTCCTCCCATTTCAGTGTAACCAGCACCTCTTGAGGTATGTTCAATAACCTCCTGACCTTGGCTTAATGTAATTCTGTCAAACCACATCTGCCTCTCAAGCCGCTCTCCCCGAGCTGTTTCTCCCTCACCTTACCACAGAATATTGTTTTGGTGTTATTGGTCCATAACAACCCGGTCACATTTGCCCTTAAACAAATAGAGTAGCTACTGTTCCATTGCTTATTCTATGCAATGCGTGGTTTGCATTGCATTTAGTTTATTATCTCTATTTTGCATCGGACAGACAGTGGGAGGCATTTAACTGTATGCAGCTGTGTGATCACAAATGGGACGCAAAACAATCGCAGCTGTCAACAGTGAACTTTCACAACTAAAAAGAGATTTAAATTTTATTGAGACAACAAATCAAAAACAAATCTTTGCTCTTTTTGACCAAAACTGTATTGCAAATCCCACTGACAATCCAGACTTGGCATGCAAGATATTCAACTCAACCAACTCATGAGACAAAAATAGTTTTTTTGGATGTGTTTCATCAATCCTTCATCATAAAAAGTTAGATCTAGCAGTTAGTTGGGCTTAGCCCTGGTATGCTGCTCACTAGTTTGGCTGCAGCCGATGGCCTATGCACTCATTCTAACATTAAATCTTACATTCAGCCATTTATTTCAGTGACTAACAATAGTAGGGTTTCTTGTATTTTATTTTATTAAAATGAAGAGTATCTCCACAAACGTTCTGAAAGAAATTCTGCAAAATTCTGTATAGGCTTATTAGGTTTGGGGAAAACCTAAGTAAAGTGATTAGTTAAACTGCCTTCTAGTCACAAGAAAGTGAGGTGACCTGCATCAGGATCTGTCTGGTGATTGATTGAGCAATCAATTGCATTGTATTTTGCGTGCATCGTGATATCTGGAAATAAGTCAAAATCAGGTGACGTGTGAGAAAAAAACGCAGTGCTTACCACGTCTGTTAACCAATATCCTGAGGGTAACCGTGCAATAGGTGCATCAGAAAATGTGCTTCCTATCACCAATATATGAAGCAATAAACTCAAAGTCACGCAAAAAATTCAAGGAAAAGAAAAAAATGTAAACTAAACTGAACAAGGACGTGGAAGAAATTTTCAACTTCAGCACATTAGAGCATGTAGAGGAGGAACACAGAGAGGGGAAACAATTCAGATGAGAATACAAATTGCCTGTATTTTACCTCAGCCATGCCGTTTCAAATAAATATGTTAGTGGGCACAGATTACTACAGGTCTACAGGTCTGATGTAGCCTATTGAATGTGTACACAACACACAGAGGAATATTGACATATGAAATTGTTAACAAAGGGATTTGCACGATATGTCGGCGCACTGTCTATAAACCTTGATGCAAAAATATAATTAAAATATTTAGTATTGACCTAGGGTGTCCATCTCATAGTAATACAAAGATGTGCACACCATAATGCAAACACCAAACAAACAGGGAAATAAGCATGATACATGTATTCACTCTGTAAACATTATAAAACTAGACACATAAATATACATAAGGTTGCATGAACACCAAGCTTCTGCACAAGAGCACGGGAAAAGGATCAAGCATTACCATTACTAGGTAGACCTAGAAGGTATTCCCTCCAGACGGTAACCTCCTATTAACATTACATTAACAGAGAGACAGGAGTATGACAGCTCGACAAGGCTGAATATCAACTGTTTCTTTTTCAATTACGAAGATGACAGAGAAACCGCAGGCAATCTAGCCGGACATCCACGAGGGGTCCTTTGAGGAGGCCTTGGAAGCAATCTGCCTGTATGCCCATGACAGATCTGCTAGCAGCCCGTCCAGCTGGGTGTAAAAATGAGTTTGAATTTTGCCAGGTGCTTTAATGAGGACGGTGCAAAACAATCACTGATTCTGTCACTTTTTCGTAGATGAAAAATTGCTGGAAAAGTAGAACGTCAGACTATGAAGGCTTATTAAATGCTCTCAAATGGGAAACATGTGGTAATGCCACTGAACATTTCATCATACTGAAACTTCAAAGAGGACAAGATTTAACATCTATCATAGATTTTTAATAGCAACTCAGAAAAGGCACTTACGTTAAGTCACTATAGATAAGACTCTACACAGGCCAAACTGGACACTGTTTAAGACATAATAGCCACTGAACAAAGATGCTTCAATAAAATACTGTGTGGGTACAACATGAAAAAAGACAATTATACTTCCTATCACCAAACTCCAGCAGCGGCTGTAAACTCAGAAACAAGTCTAAATTGACAAAAAAGGATCATCATAACTGACAAAAGGTACATGGTTCCACTTTCTGATCCTCCGCTCATTTACATTCACAGCGGCGACACTCTGATGTTACTCTTATACAGAGCGACTAACAATGACAGCAACAATAGTATAAGCTTCAGATTCAAAAATGACAACAGTAGTTAGCTGTTCAGAGGCCAAATCTTTATGTTCAACACAAGGAGTGGGAGAAATGCCCAAAGTTTCCCAATAATGACTGTCAGATGATTTCTTTTAAACAAGACTAAGTCCAAGAACAGGATAAAGGAAAGGATGTAACAGCTTCCAGTCTCCAAACTACATGCTTCGAGTCTGCCTGCATGATAGACTGTGTTCTATCGATTGAACTAATTAGTGTTCTGATTAAGTAGTCTGAGTTTAATATTTCCCCTAGAAGGACAAGGTTAACACGCTGCAGCTCTCTTTTAAAAACAGTCTAACAGGCATTGATTTGGTGTCTAATATGGATATAAGAGCACTCTGAAAAAAAGGTGGCTCAGGTACTCAGGTAAAAATTGTATTTTGTACTTGTGTACAACTTATTTTTACTTTAAAACAACTTATTCACTGAAATTGTTCAGTATTTTTTATTCTGTGCTCCTGTGCCCTGTCATTTATTTAACTAAATATTTCCATTGTCAATCAACAGCTGATTATTTTTCTAGTTAATCATTTAGTCTATAACATTTCCAATGGCCATTAGAAGTTCTGAGAACCACAGGCCACAGTGTATAAAGTATTCAACTTATATGCTTCTAGCTTTATGGGGTTGCATCAGGGCATCAACTGAATTTTGAGCACAACAGCAGCCCCATGTGCATGATGTTGCCGTATTCATCAATACATGCCAGTAGCTATTACTCTGTCACTCAAAACAAAGTTCTCACCAAGAGCCCCGTTGTGACCTCCCCTGCATAAATAATAACTCATAGCTTCCACTTAAAGTAAAGAAGTCATGTGTAGTTATAACTTCATGGTACCTTGCAATATTGAAAAACAAATGTTCCAAATTGTGGGAAGAAAAAGCACTGGTGTTTTGGGTTTAGGCATTAAAATCATCATGGGGAGTGAAAAAGTTACTTCATTGCATCCTTATTCAATTTTTAATTGTTTGCTTGATCAAAGATGTGAAACTATTATTTGATTATCAAACTGTTCATTCATTTTTTTTATATAGATAATTTCACCACAATAACGTTGTACAAATAATTCACAAGGTTGCTAATGGAGGTTAGATGCCTGATACATGATGGCTGGGGGCTGTGATGTTTAAACCTCTAGACTCATCACATGATGGTGGTCCGACCATTCAGTCAAGTGATTGTGCCACAAAATGAATCAATAACCTGATCAGAAAGCCATTTTGAGGGCTATTGGTGGTCTGGGTAAAGGTTGTTTATCAGAAGACTGAGGTACAGGAAAACACATGACCCAGCCATTTCTGCAACAGCCTGAATCAATGGGAGGATGATCAGGGAAGATATTGGCAACATGAGAGCAGGGTGAGCGGTACTCTCCTCAGCACAAAACAATTGATAGGCAATCTATCTCAGCTACAGCCAAGAGACACAGACTGTCAGACACACACATAAAAACGTGGGCTTTTCCAATTACAGACACATGCAGTCAGGTTAACACTTAAAAATCAGCTGTAAACAGAGTGCATCTCCAGTGAAATTAAAACAGACTTTCTCTTAAATTTAAGTTCCCAATAAACTAGCTTAAGGTACTGTATGTCCCCAAATGTGCGCTATGACAGAAGCACACACTCTCAACCTACATAGTGGTACCTGAATTCTCATTAAAAAAAGTGGGGGAAATCATTCCCCCCCTTTCCCCTCTGGTGTCCCCTGGGCTGCTCTTATTCCTCGTAACCAGCTGCATGGCTCCTGGCTAGTAAATAAAGCAAAAGAGAGGAAGTGAAGGAGTGGAGGACAGGTAGAGGAGTGGCGGGAGGGGAGAGAGAGGTAGATAGGACAGAGATGGGTGAGAGCGGAGGCTTATAAAAGAAATAAGGTTCATTAGGCATTCGCACAGTGCACCAGAGAGCCCTGATGCCTCGCAGTAAAAGAGAGAGGATTAGAGATGGGGCTGAGAAGAGGAGGAGGAGGCGGGGAGAGGCCAATAA
>JAPMOB010204162.1:0-10759 GCA_029875015.1 Lepomis gibbosus
ATATATATATATATATTTTAAAGAAATAAATTGAAATTATACAAACATGAAAAAGACAACACAGTCAATCACAACAATAATAGCCATGGTAATATCAACAACCAAACATGAGTCTACTGCTGATCTGCGAGGCTGTAGGCACAAACTTCAACTTAGTTTAGTTCAACATTTAAAGAACAGAGTACATTCTCAGAAATTCCTGATGACATTGTAAAGTTGTTCTATACACTGTATTACCACTCAAATAAAGAACTGACTCATAATGAGGTAGGCACACAAACAATTAGGGGGAGCCACCTGTAGCAACCTGACACATACTTTACTAAAGCTTCAATAATACTAGTACTAGTACTATTCATCTGCACAAAAAAAAGCTTTAGGCTAAAGTATTTATTTATAATTTACTTAATGTTACACATTTTTATGTGTCAGGTATTAAATTGTGTGCCTAAAGTATCCCACTAAATAGTAAATTTCTACCCTTGAAACATGCTGGGTCCTTTAGTTTGCTTAATCTACAGTACAGCATAGTGTTTTAATAGTACAACTTGGAGGGTTCTCTTTTATGTGTTGAGCCTGGCCTAGAACATAGAGAAATGCCCCCTATTAAATATTTAACAGGCATAACCAGGAAACTTGTTAGTAAGTATGCAAGTGCATTTAGACATTTCATGACGTCTTGCATCATGGCTCCTTGAGTGAGTGACTATGAATCTAATTCACCCCTGACAAAAATTGGATGCGAATGAATACTGCAGCTCTGGTCTGGAATGCTAATGTGGTCTTTATGCTTTATTCTCGAGGAAGGCGTGTTACGGTTTTCAAAATTCGGTGCTGTCTATAGAATTCAAGAAAGGCATTGGTCTTAACTCGGAGGAGGGGGGGAACTGCACTTTTTGTTTTGTGGATGTCTGTGTTATTTGTGGCTATAGAGGCCAAACCATTCCTATTCTCATTCTAATTGGATCTGCACCCTCTCTGTTTCTCCCATGGCAGTTCTCGTTCCCAGACCGGAGTCTCCCAGCCTCCCAGCCTCACACTCTGCCACAGCCACCCAGACAGCCAGGCTGAGAGGCAGAGAGAGGAAGCGAGAGAGAGAGGGGGAGGGAGAGAGGGGGTGGGGGAGGAGTCTAGTTGTGGAGCTCTATCCCCTCACTGTCTGCTACGTGAGTAGTAGAGCAAGAGAGAGAGAGAGACAGAGCATGAGAGAGAAATAGAAGGAGGGGGGGCAAGTGAGGGCTGAAGAGGCTGAGAATGGATGGGCAAGGAGAAACCGTGCGAGCGAGAGAGAAGGAGTGAGCGTGTGTACGCTCAGAGTCAAGCAGCAAAGACACAGAAAGTCTACAAGCTCACATCAACAAGAGAGCGTGCGAGGCAGAGCTGACCACCGGCAACTCTGAAGAGTGACACAGAGAGGAAAGCGACACAGAGAAAAAGCATCAGCAGAAGAAGAGAAGGACTGAAGACAGACTGCCAGCCTTCCACTGGTAAAAGGAAACACCACTAAGGGACTGTAGCATCCGTCCCCCCCAGCAGCACAGAGGAGCACTGTCTCATCTCGTGCATGTGTTTGTGCCTGCCAACTTCAATTTCACACTCGCCCACTGTTTTTCGTAGGTTTTGCCCTCTCCACTCCCCAGTCATGATCCCCTGGGTCCTTCTGCTCCTGTGGATCTCCGGACATGGTGAGTTTTCCAGATTAACTTGCTTATTCATCACATCCCGCACGCTTGTGATTGACTTGCTGGCCGGGAACTGTGTCTCTGAATTCATCTTGCTGTGATGTCTGCGCTCGTCCTGCCATCTGTATTTTTAACTGCTTATAATATAGCACTCCCACGTGCACTGTGATGTCTGATGCAAAAGAGAAAGGAGGAAATTAGAGGAACAAGTCTGTGTGGCCGTACTGTGGTTAAGGAGCCGTGGATAGTTGTAGCATGCACTTTTCTCCCTCAGTGGGCTGTCATAGCTTTCAGACCAGCTAGTTAAATACTTCCTATGCGGGCTTGATATTCCTGTCACACACACACAGACACACAAACAAAGTCCTCTAACCCCAGTCCTTTTCAGTCATTCAAGCGTTCACTCCTGAGTCACATTGTTTTGAACTGACAGCCTTTCCCCATTGAGTCCGACTACAGAGGCTCTGGTCAAAAGAAAAGAGGGAAAAAAGTTAACGGCAAAGTGCTTGAGAAGGCAGACTCATGAGTATGGCTTGGCAACCCTTTGGACAGTGTCTGCTGTTGTTATTTTTATTCCTAGACAGTGTTTGTGGACAGAATGAGGGTGGATTAGTTGTTTCCCGGGTTTGCCACCAGGTGGTTGTCTTTGAAAAAACAATAGAGGTGAGTAAAGTACAGCAGAACTCTACCTCTGTGGTGTCTGTTCGATAGACGGACGCACACAGGGCTGAATTAGACAGTGGATGTTTGTCAGCTCCTAGCGTCATTCTCAGCCCACAACAAGCGCCCTGGATTGCACTCCGCGGGGTTGAGGTCAATGACACAGATACCACCTCCTTTCAAAGTCTGACCCCGTCACATTTTACGACATTGTAAGAAGGGCACTGACTGAATGAATGTGTGTCTGTGCGTCTTTGTATGTGTATGGTTGTTTCCCAGAGGGAGTTGTAAGCTTTTGTTGAAAAAACGCACAAAAAAGGCAAAATCCAGTCTTCTCCAATCTGAAGTCTCAGTTTGTTGACCACTCAAAGTCAGTGACAGGCTGCTGCGGCAGTGGCAACAAATGAAACCTGGTAAACAAGATCATTTTGTACAGTACTGACTTCAGCTGTCGGTTTATAGCCTATAACAGAAACAGAAATAAATACAATTATTTACTAAGTTTTCTCGTAAAAACAGGGAAAAAATTATAATGGTATGGCAGACCAATTTGAACTGACTGGAGCGATGAAGCTTCTAATTCCCTCTGAGCATCTCCCGCTCTTTAATGGGTGTAGATTCCTTCCAAAGATGATGTCAGCTGTACTCTCTGTTTTCTTTGTGATTGTATGACCTGGTACAGTGACACAAGCTGAGTAAGCCGACCTAGAGAGTGGAATGAGTCAAGGCTTTAGAAGCTTTCTCTCTAGGTCATGGCTTTTGTTGCAGGGCAGTTATAATGCATCAGACATGGTACTGTAGATGCTGTAATTGTTCCTGATGTTGCTGCTTTGCTGTGTTGTGTTCCACTGATTTCATTGTCAAGTCTTTTAGTACCATCTGTGATTCAGGAATACATGGTCAGTCATTAGTCTCATCTCTTGCATTTACACATTTTTGTATCCACAACTGATGTACTGTATATCTGCTGCCCTGCATTTTCATTTCTTAGAAGTGTAGAGCATGAATAACATCGGATAAGACATTAAAACTGCAGAGTTGCTTTGATTTATTCACATGCAGGCACACTTTGTTTTGGACTTTTATTCTGTACCCATAACATTTTCATTCACATTCTATCACAGCTTAGCCACAGTTCTAGGAACAACGGACATATCTCAGGTAGTACCAGCTGGAATAAGACGATTGCTACAACTGGAATGAGATAGGGTTTGCTGTGCATTTCTGTTGAGTTGATTACCATAATATAAAATACTGCTTTCCCTGCCAGGTAAACAGGGGATAACAACCTACCCTCTCTATTCACGGCCCTGGGGAGAAAAAAAGTGCTTCCCTGTAGCTTACTGTTGTTGTACAAATTACGGCTCTGTTTATGTGCTGAGCCGGTGTCAGCAGAAAGCTGCGAAAAACAATCTCGTTTTTTATGAACAGGGGGACAGAGCCATTGCAGTCATATACTTAGACACAGCTATCCTGCGAGAGAGCGAGAAAGAAAGAGAGCGTGAAAATGAGAGAAGATTCAGTCCATATGCAGAGGCACTGAGCAGTTTCCCCCCTCAACTTTGAGAAATAAATGGTCCGGAGCGAGCAAAACAGAGAGGGAGAATAGGGAGAAAGAAAGCTGTTGTGAGATGCTCCCCATTCTGGCTGTTACTGCATCTAGGGCACCTTTTCTTTTGCTGTCACCTCTCCTGCCTGTGACAGATGACACAGCACCAGTTAGGAGGATCTGGGAGATAGTCTCCAAGAACACATTCACCTCAGGCCAAACTTGTCCAGGACCTCGTCCATCTCCTCGCACCACCTCCTCCCCATTCCTCCTCCCATCCAATATCTACACAGTGTCCAACGTCAAAGTCTCTCACATTCTTCACATGACTTTTGGTCTCTTGATTTCGTTTCTCACCTTGCAGCACCAAATTTCTCTCTCTCTCTCTGACTAACTGTCCCTCTATCCTTCTGTTTTTTTCCCTGTTTTTTTTTTTGCTGTGAGATGTGAGTGTGATTGAGAACCCTAGTCTCTGTCAGGGAAAGGGTGAAATATGTGAGAGCATGATGTCCCGGTGGAGGAGGGGCAGTTTAAGAATAGTCTTGTACTGGATGTGCCAGGCTCTGATGAAAATGTGCCAGAGAAAAATCACACATTGTCAGTGTTAAGTGTATGGGCTTTATCACTCTGTCCCTCTGCCTCTCTTCCTCTGTGTATGTTTTTCTTTCTCTGAATGACATCTTGTGAAATTAATATGCAAACTGGGCTACAAGCTTTTTTTAAATTAAATCTTCTTTTTGTGCTATTGTTGATTCAATGTTTGCCCACTAGGGGCAGTGTTGCTGCACAGGAATGGAATCCCAATCTTCTTAAAAATCTCCTGCCCCTTCCCTCCTCCCGGTCGCCTTCATCATCTCCTACCCTCTCATATATCTCGTGTCTGAACTCCCAATTTCACCACACAGCCAGACTAAGCTGTTTCTTAGTCCTGGAAAGCATGCCTTAGTACCCCCAACAGCTCCTTTTTCATTTACTGCTGTCTATTAACTGCTGTCTGACGTCTCTAAATCCTCTTTTCATGGGCGGGCTTTGATACATATTTCTCAACCAAAATATAATTAAATGTCTTTCCAATGTCATGTCTGGATATGTGGACAGAGAACTCATTCACGCTTCTCCAAAGGGGAAAAAAGAAAGAAATATAGCCCATTACATTGCACAACACTACTCAAACACAAATTCCAATTTTCAGCCTCATTATTATGAATATTTTTTGTAAGCAAGACACACTGCTGTCTTATGCATGGGTTATGACCATAATAACTCAGAGGTAATTAATTGATTTATACCCATTCTATTGGAATACTAAAACCAATATACATTTTTGCATGTTAACATGACTAACAACCACACAAAAGAGACTAAATTTGTTGTACTCTGATGGGAGTCTGGCACAAGACAATTAATATGCCAGTCCTGTTTTTGTGACTTACCCAGTTACCATACATGACAGTTGGTTTGAGTAATGCTTGCCCTGTCTGCATCATGCCATGCAAACACAGTGAGTGACAGATGATGTCATCATTTCATGATGGGGCCCGGTGGCATGCAGTTTGTTTTCTTGTTTGTGCTGCATGTCCCATCAAGGCTATCCAGCTTAAGTCACCTCGGCCGCTGTGACCTCTGCTCATTTCTGTGGCACGATAGATTAAGCCCACTGTAATCCCTCTGAGCCAAGTGCTCTGTTGGATATTTATGGTAATAAGTAAACATATGAATAAATAATCTAAGAGGCTGGACAGCTGGAACTTGTAAGTCCCAATGTTTGGCAGTAGTTGTGGCATTAACGAGAGCTGCTATTTCCAAGAAAAATCAGTTTTGGCTAAGATTTACATTTGTTGATGCCCTGAAAAAAAAGGACCTTGGTGGACGACTGTCTAAACACTAGATTATTACACATATCAATCAATCAATAAACATAGGTATAGAAATCATATTAAAATAATAGGCATGTGTGCATGTGAGAACACAACCTTCCAAATGTTTTAGTTGTGCAGTAAGCAGTGCCAAAATGGAAATGCAGAATGTTAGTGAGTACAGTATATCCACTGACTGCAGTTTAGATGAAATCCTCATTTCGAGTCTGTCAGGATTCAGGTCAGCCAGGCAAGGGAGTATGATTAGTTTGGAGTGTTCTTGGAAAACCAGGCAATGATCTGCTTCCTCCCATGCAGTCAGTCAACCAGTCAACAGATTCAAGCTGTTTACTGTTGGGCTTCATTATCCATCTAGAAGACTCTCTTCCCAGCCCCAACAGTTTTCTTTAGTACCAACCAATCAACCCCCATGCCTCTCATATCCTCTGTCTCGCTGAGACTCTGCTGCTGGATCTCATTCCTCGGGGATGAATTTATCCAGATTGGAGCACTCAGCAAAAGGGCATTATCCCGGATTACATGTCTGTTGGGCGGCAGTGTTAAGTAATTCAACCAGATGCTGTTGTGATCACTGGGTCACCTGTGAAGGCAAGATTTGCATCTGCACTTCTTCATTCTGCTCTTTATTGTTGCTTCTCCATTTGAGACGCTATCCTTGGAAGAGATGGTTGGAGTCGGATGATACTTAAAAAGAGCTATATGTAATAATACTGTTAAATGTAAGTGTGTGGAAGCTCTCTAACCTCAGGATTTTATTTGGTCACAGATTATGGGATGGATTACTGGCTTCTAAATTGCAGTTTAATGCACAGGAAACAACAGGCTATGTTTTTCCCGCTAAAGCAACTAAAGACAGCTCCACAGGGCTCTGTGTGTGCAGTTGTGGGGGTGCTGTAAGTGGAGTAGTGGTGGATCATACTGTGTTATTTTTCCTTCGAGAGGACAAAGCATTGCCACAGCAGGGCTAAAAGAAAAATGTTGGTGTTTTTAGCTCACTGTGTCTTTTCTCTGCTAATCCTGTCTCTACCTAGCTGAGGTTCTGATAAATAGAAATGTTTAACTTGCTGGGATCTGTGAAATCATGTAGAACACAGGTGCACAATGAGGTGGGTTCAAACAATGGAACTATACAAAGTTTGCTCCTTTCTTGTCAAGACATTCGTACTGAGAAAATGTTCAACTTAAATGTTCATTTTGTCTAACATTCAGCCTTATCATATCATAATCCCTACTCTTTTTAACTGACTGAAAATTCTCACCATAGGGACGAGTAAAAAATGGCACAAAAAAGATCCATTAATAGAGTCCAATATATAATATGTGTAATACACCTTGTTTACCATGCATTGGTGCCACCGCTGAGCTTAAAGCGTTATTTATACTTTTGTGTCGAATCGACGGCGTAGGTGACGGCGTAGGCTACGGGGCTATGCAGAGGCTATGCTGTCACCTTTGTGCACCTCCTCAAAAATCTAACTACAGGTCGAGTCCACGCGGACCGTAAGCACTATGATTGATCGGCTGGGTAGCCTCAATCATCCATTTGCTCGGTAACATTTGAAAAGGCTACACCAGCCGCACGTATACAATTTTACCCCCATTTACGTTAGCGGAGGGCTAGATCGGAAGTTAGCCTGCTCAGCCGGTGGACAATGCAGCGCTACTGCCGACTAGCGATTGGGGGTGTAATCGCAGAATGACGGACACACCTATGCACAAGTATACATGCATGGCTACGTGCATAGCCTATGGCGTAGGTACACATGTAGACCTTTCACAGGAGTATAAATGGGCCTTAACTCAACATCTGTCGTGAAAATAGGTGAGCAAAACAAAAACACAAGGTTATGTGGGTGAATATATAAATGTGTGAACAAAAGAAAACTAAACTAAACCAACCCTTTTGTTGGTTTAGTTTAGTTAACTATGTAATCCATCATGTCTACAGTAGTTTGTACATGTACATGCCAGATTTAAGGTTAAGGTTACATTTACAGGTACACGATCAGAGATGTCGCTGGCGGAGAGTAGCATGCTGAGTGCATGTACACCCTCATTTTAAAATACAGCCATTTATGTATGTTGTTACATCTAATTAGAGGCTGATGCATGTTCAGTTATGTACACGTAACCTATGCAGAGCACTTCTGTGATCTACAGAAATTTGTCCCATGCGAGGCAGACTAATTTGTTCGTGAAAAACATTCATGCATAAACTGACTGAACTAACCTGGCCTGAAACATTCAGTCCCATTTTTCCTTTAGGATGGTGCTATCTGTGTAGATCTACAACTATAAGCTTAAGTAAATCACATGCAAGCCTCGCTGCAGCATACTTCTGCAACCTGTGCCATGTGTTGTGTGTCACTATTGCTTGAAACATCTGTGAGTGAACCAACTAGCCAATGCATCGATGCAATTGTGAAAGGCTGTGTTAGGAAAAGAGCCTAGAAGATGCATGTGGTGCTTCAGCACAGGAGGCACTTGAGGAATTGGGTTACTGATCTGATAACGACTTCCTAGTGTTTGGCGGGAAGTTTCTGGGACAGCTCAATATTACACCTGGATGAATTCACCCCTCTCTACTCTCCTCTAGTTTTCACCCCATCTCTTTCACTGCTTCTCACTGTCCTACCATTCTCATGCCAAATATTCATCACAATGGACTCATGTGGAACAGGTTTTCATACTGTACACTTCACATGCATATTCTGTGTGTGTGTGTATGAATGTGAATATGTGTGGTGTCTGTGCATTTGCTACTGTGCCACGGCAATTACAGCTGCAAGTCTTGAATGGTAATATAAATGCAAATCAGCCTTTTAACTCGTACAAGCAGAATCTGGGGAGGGAGAGGCTGCTCACCTGTGGATGAATCTGGATGTGTCTCTGCCTGTCATTAAAAGTTCTGTGCATGTTTTGTACAGTACTGCCATATGTAAGCTCTCCTTGGAGCTGTGATATGTGTCTGGATCCAATATAATAATAAAGTCCACTCTCGGGAACAGTTGGGTGTGGGACAGTCACACATACAGTAGTGATGTGCCTCTAGCATTACCTCCTTGCGTGTGTGTTTCCATTGTAGTAGATACATCTAAATTGTGCCCAGCAATACTAAATAGAAGGGGCTCAGTAGGTTCTACTTAATAAAACACTTCTCACTATGGTACTGAGCACCGATGTTGAGAGGCACTGACAAGGCACTGTCAAAATATGCTTTATTCAACAAAACATATCAGTACGGAAGCGACCTAAGCGACAATTGATTCAAATATTTTTTTTACTCCATTTTCCCATGATAACGGGCTAATTATCTCTTGATCACGAGATAACAAATGTTGTTTTCCCGTGATAAGGGGATTATTTTCTCGTGATCTTGAGATAACAAAACAGAACTTTAACATAGGAACTTTTCTCATTGATAATTTCAGTGTGGTATTCAGTGTCACTAGTTAGCTCGATTGGTAGAGCACAGGACTCATGATTGCTGGGTTGTGTGTATGATCCTATATATTTTTTCTTTTTTCATAATCTTCTTCAACAAAGTTGTTATGAAGAGACTTCTTCACATCCTTTACAATAAAGCATGTCCTGGACAGTGTGTATCCGGGGGATTGGTCCACATCCATCAACCTATGGACTTTTTATTTCCCTATCATTCCCAGGCAGAAGAAATTCATCATCTTCTCATTCATTGGAACCCATTTAATGTTCTACATTCCCTGATGGCTATTTCGAAACCTTTGAAAGAGCCATTGGGGAAAGTGTGATTGGATTCCCCTGTATCTCTTCATAACAACTTTGTTGAAGAGGATGATAATTAATATGGTGCTGACAGTGGGAGTCAAACCCACAACCCTTGGATTACAAGTCCTGCACTTTACCAACTGAGCTAGCCAGTGATACCATTCAGGGCTTGGAAATTTTTCTAAAGAAACACACCTGTTATCCTGAGATCATGAAAAAATGATCCCGTTATCATGGGAAAACAACATTTGTTATCTCGAGATCACAAGATAATTATTCCAATATCACGGGAAAACAGAATAGATAAAATATTTGAATGGATGGCCGCTTAGGGCTTCCGTACATCAGACACAACAGGAGCACAAACTTGCTCTTGATGCAAGCCAAAAAAAACTTTTACAATCTGCCAAGGAGGACTGTGCAACTTTGAGAATGAAAAATGTCTAATGCTGCCACCCTCCCCCAACACTCCCATACACTGTGTTGATGTGCATGTTTTTTGTTTTTTTCACCAGATGCCAAATGAATCTTTGAGCCACCTGCTTGTCCCACTAAGACAATTAAGCAATTGGAAAGAAAGGGCCATTCACTAGTGGGGATCGCACTGTTAACATAGGAGCCAGAAACTGCCCTGCATACAACCCATCCCCCACATAAAACTCTTTCAGCACCACTAATGTTGGCACTGTGCCTATTTGTGTATTTGTTGAGGGAAATGCAGGAACATTTCTCACCAGTCTTAGGAAATCTGTGACATGGGATGCTTGGTTTGCATGTTGATAGAAAATCCCTCTATTGCTCTCCAGACAAATTCATTGCCTGTGGCTCTGTGTCATTATAGTTGACGAGGCAAAGCTTCATCTGGCACAACCATCATACAGAAAGACACACACTCATGCAAACACACACACACACACACACACACACACATTCCATACCCTCACTTGCATTACCAAAGAGCAATCTGCCAGAGCACAATAATGGATGAGAAACCCTGCAGCATGTGTGCACTGAGGTCTGAACAGTATTGATATGTTTTAAAACATGCTATAAATAAAGTGTTGAACATTAATGTATCCTAATATATATCCTAATGTATTCTTGTATAGCTGTTGATTTGTTGTTAATAGCTTGTTTTTTCAATATGAGACTGCTGAGATTCACTCACTGCTCACTCACTTAATACGTGGCCTATTTTTATATCACGTAATAATGTGGCGTCACAAGCAGGATCAGCTGAAGGC
>JAPMOB010204171.1:0-13421 GCA_029875015.1 Lepomis gibbosus
ACACACACACACACACACACATTTTTTTGTCTTTTGGCCCACTGTGCATTCTCCCCTCCCCCTTCCCCATCCAAGAGTTTCATTTATAGCTCTAATTACAATAAACAAGCAAAAACAACTAGAGAAGAGGCAATTTCCCTCACTCACAATGATTTTCTCACTCACCGATAGAACCACTGAAATGTTAATTTGAGATATTAACTGATAATCTGAAGCCAGAATGAGTGGTTGAGTCATCTGCACTGGGACAGGGTCACACAAAACCTATAACATTCATAATAATGTTCCGCCAACCTAAATTGGGAAAGCAAAAACTACCCAGAGCCTTCTTCTACTTTACACATTTTAAGCTTAAAACAAACTTCTTAAAAAAGTTGAAACCAACAAAATGTCACCACTTTTTTTCTCCATGTAACACTTACACATACACACACACTCTCTCTCTCTCTCATACAATCTCTCTTTTTTAACACACACACTGTGTTGACCAGCTAACCCCCCTCTTTGTCCACTGCCACCCGCAAACCATAGTCAGCGACAGTCATCAACTATACCAGCTGACATAGACTTACTGATGGTCTGATTTCTCTCACAGTTACTACACACACTTCCTACCGTACAGGTTCATTGTTCACAAGCTCACACATCACAGATTTACAAATGATCAAGATCAATGGCTATACAATTTGAGCGTTAACGGAAGGCTGAGGGAAATATGTGGATCAGCATAATTCCACGTGCTAGAACTGCTGAGGATTTAATATTGGCACATGATCCTTTTCCACCCATGAATAGGCCCATCGCATCACATCCATCCCTCATGTTCCACTCCATAGTGAACAATAATGATTGAATGATGAGAATATGCTTCACATGGGACAGAGAGAGAACATCAGGCCAAACATCTGATGTGTGAAGTCTGTTCACGGTCCCACTGTGAAGGAATCTATTGACTGCCTCTGACAGAGAGTTATTAAATCAATGGACAGTGGGACACGTGGGAGATGACTAGGCTACATGTGGGCTTGCGTATGTGTTTGCAGTGACTCTAAGTGTCTGAGGGGTAGGGGAGAAAAAAAGGGAACCAGCTGAATTGTGTAGAGTGCACGCTGTATTTATAGTGAAACAGTTCAAAACGCTGGTTAAGATTAAAATTGTTTTATTATGTGACTCTTATTATAGCTATTAATATTACACATTTTCTAGCATGTAGGGCACCGTATTGTTTTATCCACAGGAAGGGCACCCTAGAGAGCAATGCATCTAATTTTCTCCATTTTAAGGACACCCTAGAGTGCACATTTTCTTGCACAATGGGCCACCGTAGAGAGAACTTTATTTTCCATAGGGGAATCCAAGAGGGCACTTTTGCTGCATTTTTGTCAAACATGGGGGCACCCTCAGTCCATCAGTGGTGTGTTAGTAATGTGAATGACGGTATTAGATACTGATAGATATTACAGATTATTATAGATATTATAGATTATACAGGAACCATGATTGGGTCAAAATGTCAATGTGCCTTCATTTAAAAAGTTCAAAAGCAGGTACAACTCTGCAACCAGTAATGCGATGCAATGGTTACAGTGCTGCCTTTAGTTTGCAGCAGAACTGCAGCACTATTTGTAGCATATTGTATAACTTAATCAAGAAAGCAATATTGTTAGGCAAAATTTAATAAAAGACTACAAACAGGGTCTGTATTCAATTTAGCAAAGAATGCAGTTCTGCAAAGATGAGTCAAAAAAAATGAAGAAAATGAAAGTACAGATCCACAGTATATGTTATAAATTGCTGTCATTCTGTACACCATTTACCATCATTTGTGCCAAAAATTACAAATGAGGGACGACTCTATCCAGAAATTCTCTAGAAGAGAGATTTGAATCAGATAATTAAATATCATAGCTTTTTCTGGCCATATATACTTTCAATACTTGCATGACCTGTTTCTTTTTGGTACCATTTCAGATCACATCAGCCATGTGCAGAGCAGAGAACAAGCTCTGCTCATTGCCAAAACAATAGAAAAGCCTGTCAGTGAATCAAGCCGCTAATCCTTTCCCCTAGCAGATGAGAAATGCACAAGGTCCCAGTTTAGCAGCAGATAAAACAGTGGCTGATACTGGTGCCACTTGGGTAAAGAGCTGTGGGAAGAAAGAAAAATAAGATAGATTACAGAGTGGCTTTTTGTATTACTTCATCATTTGCGCAACAGTGCTTTGTCCTAAAAGGCAACCCGACATGGCTTTCAACACCAGTGCGCTACATTCTGAAACCCTCTGCAGTATTTTCCATGCCTTGATTAGCTTTTATGAATAAACTACACGACACTTTATGGATGGTACATATGTTAGTGGTACTTCAGCTGAAAAGACATTCTTGCAATAGTTTATGAGATGAGAGCGAAAAAAGGGAGAAAAAAGTAAAGGAGTCTTTGTATAATGCAACTGGCAGTCGAAGTGATTTAATTAACCATCTGGAATTGCCTGTGTGGAACCGTATTAAACCAAATCAGCCAAGACAGCTTTGTCTCTCTTAGTCTTGTCTTACAGGGTGCTATTGTTCTGTAACCCTCTGCCCCACAATTATCAACCCTTAAATTACGATGATCACTCTGAGATCTCAGGGCAAGGACTAATTATCCCTCTCTGACTACACTACATACTTTGGCAAATTGTATCAGTTAGCTCACTTTTAAAACTTAATATTACAATTTAAAGGGTATAGAATAATGTGTTAAAATCCCGGGCTAACACTGTAAATGTGTGTAACATTGCAATGATAATTTAAGCTCTGACTTTCCTGACTGTCCAACATATGACCACTTCCTTCCAGACATCCACATTTTGAAACTCTAAAAACCATGATGTCAGTGTTTTCTCTACGCTAGTTTCCTCCTTTTGAGACTATAATTTGACTTTTCTTTGTGGAAGTACAAATCACTCATGCCTGTATGCATGCATGTGTGAGTGCCAGTTCTGAGCCACACTGATGACACAATGCAAACAATATGTTTTTAAAATTAGTTATAAATGTAATAACCCAACAGATGATGACAAAGTTCAAACTGATAATGGGCTGTGCTGCAAAGGAGGAGAAATGCTCTATCAGAGTGGTTGCACTTAGCCTCAATCTCCGTTTCCCATACTAGCTACATCATAAAATTCCCCAGAAAAAACGGTGAATGCCAACAAGCACTAGATGTTACTTAACATCCGGGATGTTTAGGCCTGTTACATAGACCATGTTCCAGATTTAGCAGTCATACTCCAGTAGGTTGTGAAGCGCAGTGTGTCTCACAGAAAGTGCTTTTACGGTTATGAAGTAAAGTAAATATTTTCTGCTTTTCCCTCCAATATCCTCTGGCTGCGCTGCCTCAACCCTGTGATTTATGAAGTTTCTTGATGGACAGATAGCTTTACTTTTTGCTATAGACTGCTAAACACTAGCTATCAGCTGGTTCTGAACCAGAGGTCCAAAGCTGTAGAGGTCCAAAGCTTGGTGCTCCCACCCCCGGAGCACCAAGCTTCCAGTCTGGTCAGAATTGTCAAGAAGATGGCTAGTTGCACGGCTAACTGAGTTGCTAAATTAGTAGCAGCTGCTGTTAGCAGTAGCTGCTAAAGTAACCAGTAAAATATAAACTCTGTAAATCGGCAAAAGTGGAGGCAGAGCAGCCGGAAGACGGAGGGAAAACAGGACAATATTTTCTCCATCAACTCAGTTTCAGTAAAACCATTGAATAAAGTTGTTTTTGTACAGTAATCAGTTAATTCTCAATACGGAGTTCGCCAAGTTCAGACTTCTGTACTTTAAAACTTGGACTTGGCAAGTTGTTGGCAAGTAATATTGAGATCATAATGAAAATGAGGACATTTCGATAAATAAATCCAAAATGTAACATAGAACCATATGATTTGTCTCAACACTCTAAATGCAGAACCTTAAAGTGAGCGTGTAATATTACACTATAAAGTAACCATTTAATGCTGTATTTGTGTCTAATCTACTTCACGTTTGCCTCACCATTTTCTGCAGCCTATTAATAACAGGTGTGCATGGTCTCATTGAGGATGTGAGCGCATGTGCGTGGACATGTTCTTATGATTTGACTTGATGAAAGTACTCAAGCAATGTTCTTCTTGCCAAAATAAACAATGTTGGTTTGACAGTGTGGGATTGAGGTTGCAATCCAGTTTGGATTCAGATTGGGGAAGTACAGGAAATCACAAAGACATGTCTGTATTCTTTCTCATTTTTGTTTGTTTGTTTGTGCATGAAGGAGACAGTGTGTGATCTAAATCTTCTAAACCCTGCCTCACTTTGATAAAATCCCTCTTCATTGTGTCCATTGAAAAGCTGCAACACTCATATTTTCCATACCTCCTTGAAACCTACTTCAGATACTGTCATTTCAGCTTGTGTCACATAATCAGTTTTTGAATCTGGAATGTACCACAATCTGGTAATCATTTTGAATTATTTTCATTTTAACTTGCCAACAAAAGCTCAATACAATAAACAAGCACTAGATTAGCTTGGTTGTTTCTCTAATCATTCAGCTTTATCAGACCTATTGAATGACTGAAATAAATGTGGCAGTCTAGTACTAGGCTACCATGACACCATACCTGCACTGATTCTGAACTGATAAATTAGGACTAAACTTATCTTGTTTGTGGCTGGTGGAGATGGGTATGGTGACAAAGTTCAACCATTGTATCAGTGGAGCACTTGCATGCTCATGGTTAGAGGTATTTTGCTGTATTTGCTGTTTCAGTTAATCTTTTCGTGTGCTATGTCAGACTACTGACTCTGCACAGTTTGATGATGTTCCTCCTGAATTATGTAAGAATTTTCTTTTAAGAAATGACAATATGGTGGTTAACAAAAAAATCCCAATAAAGTTCCTATTGGTGAACTCTGTGGCTTGACATTATTGTGCAAAGTTTGCAAAAATGTGATGCCATTGCTCACCACTCCTATTAGCTCATTCACAATCAACAAGACCATTCAGCGCAGAATCCTGAGCATTTTTGGTGGAAGTGTTCTTCTTTATGAGCTCACTGTAATCTTTAATTACATCCTGTGAATATGGGACAGACATCCTTAATGTCCCCATCATTTTGCATGTTTGGGGTCAGAAAAACAAGAAATTGCTCTCTTCTCATGATACCAGTCATCCGTCATGTGAACTGACTCACAGCAGTGAAGCTTCAGCTGCAGAAAAGGATCCTTGTGCTTTCCCAAATTACATTACATGTTTACTTTTTGTATATCCACTGAGCTTGTTTGGAGAACATTTATTTTGGCAATGACACATGGCCTACTGAGATTTAAAAGACCAAATACCTAGATGCAGATCATGTGACAAGATCCTGCCGTTTGCATTGTTTTTTTGGTTGTGAGGAAACCCCAATTAAATTAATTGCAGGAAACTGGGAGAAATGATTATCATGATTAATCTTTTTCTAACTGGTACTTTTGTGCAATGTACAGTTTAAATTATAGTGATAGAGAAGACTGCCAAAACCGATTCTAAGTGAAAGAAATAAGGGATAATTTGGACACTAACAAATCTTATTAGAGGAGAATGGGCATATACTGAGTCAAAAAGACACACATGGTATGCTTATGCTACTGTATGATAACAGAAAGTAATTCTTTACAAGTGGTTTATTAAAAATATGGTATAAATAAATATGACACTTCAGGTTACATCATTCAGATGAGAGTGGAATACACAGGATAGAGACAATGCTCTTTAGTACTAAATGATTTCATAACACACAAGGTTACAGTGGTTTTCTTTGACAGGACTTTCTCGTCTCCCATAGCTTGGCAGAGCATGTCCGAACAGTACCTTTAATTTACAGTAGATACATCATTACAGTGTCACAGCAGATAATGTCAAGAGACTGAGGACACAGGTTAAACATGCTTATCGGTGTTAAATAATTAATATAAATACCAGCAATCATTTCAGTCAAATAATATCCCACTTTCTTGTAATGTGTGTACAAAAGAACTGTCAGTGTTTTTAAACTCATGTGCCAAATATTTCTGCAAGAGAGTGACAAGTTGTCCTGTTGTCAGATATTTAATGCCTCACACCAGAAGGTCATCCCCAGCCCCAGGCTAATGAGTTTCAGGGCTAGCTGCTCAATCTCCTAAAAAGAAGGTGGACCCCTGTTTATTCAACTGTACATGGATCTTATTACAGAATATACCTACTATTGAATTTTAATCACTCAGGTGAAGGTGGGTAAAAATAACAAAGATTAGTGTAATCTTTAAGATCAGTGCCTTGATTTTTTGTGCATGCATTTTGAAAATACATAAATAATGTGCATAAAATATATGAAAAACAGTGCTAACATTTTAACCAGTGTAATTTCATTAGGGCTATAAAAGCAAAACGTTTAATAGTGGTACAAAACCAGCCATTTCAATGTCCCATTTCAATATGCAGCCATATTGCAAAGCATTTGTGACAAAAATGTCAATTTTATAATATTCAGTCCTGTAATGTTACACAAAGACCTCAATTACTGACGACACATGCAACCCTCATTAAGGTAACATGAAGTAAATGACTGTTAACAAAATACCTGAGTTACAAAAAGGTAATATACTATAATATATAATACATACAACAACTATATAAAATCTGCACAATCAATTGAAATGCTTAGACAAGACATCTGTGTGCCAGTGTCATTCTTAGTAATTCACAGTTTCAAGCTGTTAGCATCGTCTTCCACTCTGATGACCATAACCCATAATGGAAGAGACTTCAACGTGCATGAGGACCAGATAACAATGCAGTGTTAAACAGTGTTAAACATACATTAGGCACCAAACATAGGTTATAATTTACCACACTGATGATTGCACTGTAAATGCTCAAGTGAACAAAATCTGTCCCACCAGCTCAATATACAGTAGTGTTTGGTGTTGGTTTGTAAACCTGTGTTTCAATGGATTGTGTGACTCTTTAGGCTGCAAAGTCTGTGAAGATTATCACTAAGAGTGAAACCTTACACATGTAATTTGATTCAGTATTTATACAAATATATTGATTAATGCAGCTTTAAGCTCATCACTCGCAACAGGTAGTAATTCACTGCTGCCTTATTTAAGAACACAACCGCATTTTAATCTGTTCTCATTAACAGTCTCCTCTCTTAACACATTTAGCTACAAGTTGGTTTGTGGAAGATCACACCCAGTACTGATTCTTCTGCAGAGTGGGAGTCGCGGTTTGAATAATTTGTGAAGATGACGGAGAACCATTATTCCAGGAACTTATGAGCATGCTTGAATCAGTCCTGTTATAAGCTGAGCCCTGATTTGGAGTCAATAACCGATCAGCAACAGGGCTACCAGGGCAGGTGTGGTTTAATGGAGTGACAGTCACTGTGGGAACTGTTGTGCTCCTCTGGGTTTGACCCTGGTAGGACTGACTGCTTTGAAGCCCAGTGGAAGGTGGGTCCTTTGGTGCAGCATTGCTCTGCTTCCCTTGCCTGTGATGTCGAAGAAAGACAACGAGGACAACAAAGATGATTACAAGCAGCAGCAGGGCCAGCAGTGGTAAGATAACCAGGAGCGGACTGGAGTTTTTTTGAGGGTAGGACTCCACACGGACTGGTGTGTTTCTAAAGGGAAAATCCTCTGTTCCAGGTGTTGGTTTGCCAAGAGTTGTACTGAAAATGCTAGTTCTGTTGGAGTTTCCCCATCGGTTACGTCCCTTGAACTTTTGCTGGTTTTTGCTTGGTTGCTGGGTTGAAAGGAAAGCTGTAGAAAGGACTCGTGAAGCAGTTTCATTTCTGGAAGTCGGACTTGGTGTCTGAGGAACAGATGATGTGGTTGGGACAGGACTCTTTGTGGTTGGTAAAAGTGCTGGATCATATGGCACAACTGTAAAGTGGAACTCCCCTTTAGCAGGTTGGATGTTATCAGCTTTCAGTACAAACACTACTGAGTCATTTAGCTCCTGAACTTCAGTCATATTGGCATTCAGCTCCAACGCTACCTTCTCCTGCATCACTTCCTCAAAGGTGAAGGACTCAACTGGTGCAGCTTTCCTGGACATTTTAGGTTTTGTCCAAACCACGTTCCCATACTTAGGATGGGAGATAATTTCAAATACAGGGTCACTACCACTGATATTAGCCAGTTCAGATGCATTAAGGATTCTTGTGTTTAGTTTGACAGCAATCCCATTGGGAATCCTCAAACCTTTGCCAATGTGGATCAAAGGTCTGACAGTTATGTTAAACACTTGGCCAGTCAGATTTGCCTCTGAAGTGAAAGAAGTGTACTCAAAGCTGTCTTCGGCAGAGGAAAGGGAGATCATATGGTAGGACAATCTTCCAGAGTGTAGGTCCTCCTGTTCAAACTGTGTAATCTCTTGGTTGTCATTCAGAAGTTTGCCAAAGTTTGGAGGCCTTGTAATCTGGTAGCGAATGGTGATGTTTTTCCCATTGGTCTCAGCAGCGAGGTTGTCCTGTGTCAGTGATACTGAAGTCTTGCCTTGCACCAGTGTCAATCCAGTGTTGTTGACCAGAGAAATGGTGATTTCTGTCACTTCTAGGTTAAAGAGTTTATATATTGGTTTATGATAGCCATCTGTGACACTAAAGTAAAACACCCCCGAGACAGAGCTTCCATCATGAATGAAATAGACACTTCCGTTATTGATTTGGGCTTGGGTGAAGGCCACTATCGACTCATTCAAACTTCCTTCAAGAGCTAGGTAACCATTGTTTGGCTTACTAATCACAGAGAACTTAATATCATCAGGAGGATTGTCTAAGTCTTCAACTTTGAGATTCTCAGGCCTGAGGGCTACTGTATCCCCTTGTACAACCCTCAGACTTGGAGCTTTGGTTTTTAGCAAAGGTGGCTGATCATTTACAGGGGTGATGGTAATATTAAAACGCTCCTCAACAACATCATTGTCTTCTTGAGGCCGTTGCGCTGTTTTTCCTTTAGGATTGAGCCATGCACTGAATACAAAAGAATCATGAGTTGTCTCCGAGTTGTCATGCTTGTAGATGATGCCGTATTTGTTAACGATGAACTGGGAGAAGTTAGGTTTCTCCTTGGTGAGGTTTCTCTCACCTACCACTATGACACCGTGCTGAGGCAGAGATGTCACCTGGAACCAGACCTCATGGGAGCTCCGCTGAGGCATTGGCAGCTTGGACATCAGGTTAGTGGCATCCAGCTTGGATTCATCAATGATGACACTGTCACCTTCTGTTACTTCGGCACCTAGCACCAAGGAAACACTACATTAATCACCAAGGACAACATTGTTAAACATTTTAAGAAAGGAAAACATGAACATGAGCGTAGTCAGTGGATGGCAACGTAATGCTGTGTTCACAAGAAGCACAAATTTTCAATTTGTGTTACTCACTTAAGTAACATGGTCAAGTTACGACATTTGTGATCCCCAGAGCATATAAGCCTACTGAGTTTGGTGATCTCATGACTTTACATCTACTTCCACTATAAGGTTGACATTAGGTGAGCACCTTCATGTTCCCCTCAGGCTAAACCGTAATAACTCTCCCTTAATCTGTCATGTATCACAGTATCACCCAGCTGTACTTTGGGTTTAGTGCTAATTAGTGCAAATTAGCATGCTAACTCAAGAAACTAAGATGGTTAAAATAGTAAAAATTATAACTGCTTTACATCAGCATGCTACTATTATTATTGTGACCAGGTTAGGATGCTGACTTTAGCATTAATCTTATGACACCACTGTACAGCGTTTTTGCTATAGACTCTTGTTCATACCTGTGTTTGCAAGCAGGACTGTGTTGTGTTCAGGTCCAGTATTCTCATAAGAAATATCTATTTTAAAGATCTGGCTGTCCAGAGAAGTAGGCGGTGATGCCACAGAGAAGGTCATGGAGTCCATGGCTTCCCAGCCCACTGACTCAACGGGGGTTTGAATGTAGACAATCTCTTTCCTGTCCACCTAAGGTACAAAGACACCACAGATCCTCAGGTGAACCACAATCCAAAATTAATTCAGCACAACAACATGCAAATCCATAAAGTGAATTGATGCTTGAATCAACTGTATAAACAGTTCAGTGGCCTCAATAATTCTTCACCATTCTGAAAGACATTACTACAGTATGTATAAGATTTCATCATTAATTAAAATCTACTTTGCACAGCAGTAAATAAAGTACACAGAGCATCACATCTTTCACTGTGTCAGATCATAAACCACCAGAAATAATTGATTACATAAAAGCCTTACATATTCCATGCAGCCAAAGAAGTGCAATGTCAACTTCCTGAATGAGGATACAGAATATCTATTATTCATACCATGGATATCTGGCAACTTTCCACATGGATAGAGGAACACTAATGTTTAATCTTGAACTGGTTCACATCACTTGCATTTTATTTTTAAATATTTTTATGTAAAATGAGAGAAAAGTATTGATATGACCTCCAGTTCTTCACTTACCATGTCTTGTGTGAAGGTGGATATGTCCACAGTTGAATTATCAGCCTGCCTCATCACCAGACGCCCCAGTTTAGGATGGCGAATCACACTGAACGTAATGATGCGATTTGAGTTGTTGCTGATATCATTGGTCACTGCATGTATATCCTCATTTGTGATTTTTGTAGAAGAGCCTGGAGAAAAGACATGAAATGGAATTTAAAATATATATGTGTAAAGAACTGGCTTGTATAATTGATCATGGAACTTGATCTGGAAAAGAAAACTATTTTTTCTTGTCTGGTATTCAGTTTAGCGGTGGCCACGCTGGTAAAACGCTCGTGTGGCTGCATCAAATGTTGCAAGTTTTCCCCTCTGGAAGGGTTTCACATCTTTCTGGCTGCAAATTATGCAAAACAAGCTCTGAAATAAACCAACGACAATCCTTTGATGTGTCAAATCAAAGCTGCACTGCAGACATCACAGACTTTTTACAGCACTGTCCAACTGCAGTGCAGGGTGTTACATAAAATCCAAACAAGAAATTAAAAGTGGATCAGCTCCTTGCAGGCACAGAAATCTTCCACTTGGGAAAAATGTAAAGTGAAACATCTCTTGTGCATGATGACGAGGGCTGACTACTGAGAGCTTCTTTTCTTCTTAAGATGAATTACATAGATTTCCATAGCTCTGCTGCCACTGTGAAGAGGATCCTAAAAAAAGAGTGCTGATAAATGATGGAAGGCAATGATAGAGGGAAAGAGGGGTTGAAGCACAGTGAAATTCATTCATCACTTGTACTGAGTACTCTGACCATCCTTGTCTGTCTCTCATGGGAAATTTCCCTCTTCAAGGAAGAGGGAGCAATAGGCTTTGTTGGCTTTTTACAGTGAAAAAAACATCTTGCTCTAATCTAATCTGTACATGAAGGGTTTTGCTGTATTGTCAGGTATTTGTGCAGCATTTTATGATGGTACTATATAAACATGTAAAATGTAGAAATGCTTACACTACCAATATCCTTTCCCCAAACTCCTGTGAGTTTTTTAGTTATGCCTGCTTGATGAGAACCACACTTTGGGAAATTTTAAATTTAATGTAAGAAAAAACATGTGTGAAACATGCTAAGCACTGAACAAAACCCACACCACATGATTCACTGTCTGATGTTCATGTTTTGAGGCATATTAAATTTATAAAATGATAATGGTGAAAAGGGATTAGCCTGAATACAGAAACATGGAACTGAGAGTATCCATATTATAATATCATTAAGAATCATTAAAATCAGGCCCTACTTCACTCAGTACGCCACCCAGCTTCTGGTACAGGCCATGGTTATCTCTTGCCTCAGCTATTGCAATGCCCTCCTAGTGGGCCTTCCGGCTTGTGCAGTGAAACCCCTACCCCTAAAAAGCTCCAACTGTCAAGAAGACTCCTAGGCATGTAGTTCTGGTCCACTACAAAAGGACTCATGTCACTCCATTACTCGGGGAACTCCACTGGCTACCCGTGACCTTCCGAATCAATTTAAGTCACTAATGCCTGAATACAGAGTGACTACTGGGTCTGTACCCATCTACCTAAACTCAATAATTACAAGCCTATGTTCCTTCTCGGCCACTGAATTCCTCCAACGAATGCCACCTGGCTCTGCCATAACTACATACAAAGCAATCTCAGTCCGAGCTGTTCTTGATAGTGAAATGAGCTAACAACTACAAAGCATGGGCGTCCCTCTTTAACTTCAAGAAGATTCTGAAAACTCATCTCTTTCGAGAACACTTATAACACCTCCAACCTCTAACATGCACTTCCTCTTCTTCTTCTATCTCCTTACATTTCTCTTGTATTGATTGTACTATTCATTTACTCTTCCCCTTTGTCCCCTATATATTTACCCCTCAGAGCCCTGATCTCAACATCATTGAGTCTGTCTGGGATTATATGAGGAGAGAGAAGGGACTGAGGATGCCTAAATCCACAGAAGAAGGTAGTTCTCCAAGATGTTTGGGCCAACCTACCTGCAGAGCTCCTTCAAGAATTATGTGCAAGTTTACTTAGAATAAAGTTTATCTTCTTCTTCTTAGAAGGATTTATGCTTTTTTGAAGGCAAATCGTCACACAAAATATGGAATTATTTGGATTTTTCTTTTGTTCACTCACTTTGCATTGTGTCAGTTGATAAATATAATCTATTAACATGTCAAATTTTTGAAAGCATTTGTACAACACCTGCCTGAAACTGTTGCACAGTACTGTGTTTTCTTTCTTCTTAAGCCAACCCATGCCCTTGGTTATCCCCATATATAAATACTACTGCGTCTTCCCCCTCTCCATATGCACAGCTTTTTACTCCACACTTGAAGAGTGTTTGCAGGCAACACCACAATGACTTTCTGTCAGAATGTTTTTAGGTAATCGCTGGTTTCTTAATAAGCCATATAAAACCATTTAGTGAGGAGTCTTTACACAGTTTTACAGAAAGCACGCAGACATTTGAGTATTTTGCGAGGAAAAGAAAAACTTTAATCTCACCCCAAAGTGTTTGTCTCCCCATACCCCATCAAAATCCCTTCACTGTCAGTTAAAGCTCCCATACCGCCCACCCCCACCCCCTCCCTCTGCCCTGCCTGGCACAAAGCACAAACAGGGCTGTCTCAGACAGACAGTGGCACAGCTTTTCAAGTACCCACTCACCCTGTGGCTGGGAAGCACAGCAGAGCGTGCCAGTTGGCAGTTTGCTGCCCTCGCTATCCTTTCCCTCTAACTTACCAGACCACTGGAAATCTCAGAAAATCTTTGAATGTGTTTGCAGACACAGGGAACAAGTTAGCCTATTTTTAGCTCCTGAGTATTAAAAGTTGCATACCAGTATGGTATTTGAGTAATGACTTGGGAGTTGGAAAGGTGCTGAATTAACAAAAGGGATTCTGGG
>JAPMOB010204172.1:0-43082 GCA_029875015.1 Lepomis gibbosus
GGTGAAGACGGGGACGACAGTGGGGAGGTGAAAGGGACATGAAAGAGACGATTTAAACAAGATGTTAAAAGAGGGAATGAGAGACAGTAAGAGGGGTGAAAGATGAGGGGGTGGGGGGGTGACTGTAACGTCCGGAGGAGACTGAGAGGTGAGAGAGATGAGTTAAGGGGGTGAAGCAAAAACAAAGAGGCATGAACGGAGGAGACAAGAGAAAATAAATGAAAGGGGGAGGCAGGTGTCAAGATAGATAGAGGAAGGAAAGCCGCTGAAAGACAATACAATTTGATAGAACTGTCATCAATAGACGAGGCTGACTGTTATTCTAGATTTTTCTTATTATTGACAAATCTCATGAAAACACCAAAACCAACTTAGTCTTTTAGTACTTTCCTACTGTATCTGCGGCTCTCGGGCAAAGCCCATTGGTTCCTATGAAGACATACATCTTTAAAAACAGGTCACAAATATATGGTTTCTTTTTTTTTTTGAAGCAGTTCGGCGCAGTACTTTTTAGCAAGCATTATTCAAACGGGAGCAAATGGTGAGTTTGTTGGGGAGTATTTTTGGCTCCGGATTAATATACATTTAATGCACTAGTGAGATTTTATGGTGGCGGTATATGGGATTGATTTAAAATAAACCCAAGTGCCAGTGTCCATGGTAATGAAGGAAACTGTACCCCAGTGCAAGCGCTGTGGCTCATTTATGTGTTTTCAATCTGTTTTGGACAACAATGGAGGTCTGTGGCACAGAGGGAATAAGATATTTCAAGCTTTGGCTACACAGGCAATCCTTGTTAGTAGGATCAATTTACTGTTGGTTTTGGTCTTTTCATGGGATTTGTTGGCAACAAAGAAAAATATTGTTAGCTTTGTGATAAAAAAGGCTGCAGACCCCGAGCCTAAAAGGTGCCCTAGTACAGACAGACAGAGTGAGTATGTGGCTTGGTGCTCTTCTGCTCAAGTGTGCATGTCTTTGTGTGTTTCCATACACATGGATTAAGGGCAGATTACTGTGTGATGCCACAGACTGAGTAAATACAAACAGATGAGTGTGTAATGAGGGTGGATGTGTGCATATGAAGTGAGGAAGTGTATAGAAAGCAAACAAATATCTCTATCTGACCACACACAAGCACATTTGTATGTAGTGAGGGTGTTGGAAGAATGGCATACACTTGAAGTTTATTAACTACAAATTAGCTTGTTCATGAAGAACACTGCCTGCTTATTAAGTAACATTTAATTGTGTGTATACCTCTTTGTCTGTGTGTTTGTGTGTGATACAGCTTTGATACCGTTCTGCTTATCAAAGCAGCAAAATCTGTTTGTAATAAACACAAGAACTGGCCAGTTTTTGATTCACATGAAGGGATGCGCAGCACGCAAACCAGGAAGCAATGAGCACCTCACACATATAATGAATTTATGTGAAACTACTGTTTTGTTACAGATGAACACAAGAAAAATGTTTTCAAATACGACAAAGTTAATCCAGCTTGTTTGTTCATTTTATGTAAATGAAAAAGATCTTTCAGAAAGGTAACAAAATGCACAAGACTCTACTGCAAAATAGAGATTCAATTCAGAGCACAATTAAAACAGTACCAAAAAATTTGTTGTCTCTTGCCTTTAACTATTGTGCATATTTTTTCCGAAGTAAGGTCACACGGTGGTCCACCGGAAGGGGAGGGACTTAAGCTCTCTGTAAACTGACAATCCCCAAATACTACTCAGCCGCAGCTGAAAGATGCCCTGGTTTGTTTGCAACCAGGATGATGTTGCCTGTATTAGCCTGTAGCTAATAGCTGTTAGCCTGTAGCTGTCTGTGCAAGAGAGTGTGTGTGTGTGAGAGAGTGAGAGAGACAGAGAGATATGAGGTTAGATGTAAGTTGACTGTCAGCATTCACAACTGTGACAGGAGTACAGTGCAGGGCAAACACTATGACAACTAAGCTTGCGTCGGACACACACACACACACACACACACACACACACACACACACGCACGCAGACACACACGTACCAACATGAGCACACAATCCATCTTCCCCACACATAAAGAAAACATGCAGAGATTTTCTCTTTCAAGTGCAGCTACTGTACACATACTCACGCACGCAGCCAAACAAACACCCATCTCTCTCTCTCTCCGGGCGCACACACAAACACACACATTTAAACACACTCCCTCTCGCTCACACAAATGGCTGTGGCAGTAGTGTAGCGCGCTGGTTGGGGTAATGGTCTAGTGAAAAACCATTTCACGGCATAGCGAGCAGAGGAGAGGCAGAGAGTAGAGCACGGAAATCAAGCAGAAGAGACTGATACTGAAGGGAGAGGGAGCACGCACACTACCAAACACACACTTACGCAGGCACACACACTGTAAGAAGGGCTCATCGCTCTCCTTTCAACAGACCCTTCAATTTACCCATAAAACACACACCACCCCATCATTTTCAGCACTGACACACACACACACAATGGCTGAAACGTCCCATCCTTTTCACTCGAGCCGTTTCAAGGATTTCAAAGGGATTTAGATCGACGTGGAGTATTTGGTAGAGGCATACTGCTTCAATAAGACTACTTAGCCCAAATGTGAAGTGTCTCTTTCTTTCTTCCTTGCATCTCTCTTTTCAATTCTGTTTGTGCTCTTCTTCATCACTCTATCACCCCCCCCACCCCTTTTCCTCATCCTCTCCATGTCCACACCTTATCTTTTCCCTTCAATAACCATCTCTCCTTAAGTGAAATAAAAGGTTCCTCTGTACGCTTAAATACCCCTCCCTAACCTTCATTCTAACATCTTCTATATCCTTTATGCTGTTGTCTTTTACTCCACCTAGCTGTCTACTTTCCATGCGTCCATCCATCACTTACCCCTATACTAACTCTCTTTCTCTCAGTGCTCCCTTCCCATTTACCTCCATCCCATCCCTTCCTAAAATCAATGATGACGAACAGGATCAGTATAATCTCTATCAGTCGCCTCTGTTCCCTTCAGTGTGCTCCTCCTTCCTAAACCCCCTCCCGTTCTTCCTCTTTTCTTCTGTAGAACTGATAGAGAGGGGGAGGGTTTCCCTCTTTAACAATACCCTACCTTCCTCCTTCCTTTCTTTTACTCTCAGTCCATCTGTCTTTCTCTCACTCCCAATGTCCTTTTCTCCTTCCGTAAATCAATAGAAAAGGATTTTGCTCCCTTTCTGTCATCCCTCCATCGTGCCCCCCTCTCTGCTCCCCACCCATGTAGGAATCGATGAATAAGGGAAGGCTGGTTCTAATCCGTATCAGTCATATCGTTCTGCTCAGCCAGCACTTTGGGCTGACTCAATTAAAACACAGCTCTGAAGAGATTGCAATTTCTGTGTGTGTGTGTGTTAGTATGTGTGTGTCACACTGTATCTGCTGCCGGTGCCTGTGTGACCTAACGCCTGTGCATGTTAGTGTGTGTAGTTAGTGTGTGTAGGCAGGCATCTCAAGATCTTCTCTCTGATCAAAATTCAAACAATGCAAACCATGATGAAGATTAGAGCCCTGTCTTCTTGTCATAGTTCACACGTGGGCCAGGCATCAGGCCTGTGTTTAGGCTCCTCCTTTATACGTTTTAGACATCCATCAATTAAAAGAAACTTGAAGAAGCTGGAGATGGTTAAACACACATAGAAAGACGATTTATACACACACACAGTTTGATCCACCTCTGGTAGGAACTGAGGCGAAAAATCCACAGCCGGCATGCCAGTGTTGCATGTGGTCCTTTTCTACGCTGTTGGTTACGGGAAGCCAGATTTCTATGTGAAAGCACACATGGTTGTGGGATAATGGAAAACATTTGTTCAGAATGAGAAAAGTACTAGTTTAGTATAAGTTTTATTTGTATGGATTTTAGAAAATTATCAAGTAAAGTGTTGATTTGAGAGGCTAAATAGATCATTAATACGCTGTCGGTCGCTGGCAGCAAACATTTTTCTAAATTAACTTAATAAAGAAATTAAACAAAAATATAACCACGTTGCCATTTAATTGGCTGCATCAGTAACCTGTGTTATGGGGAGGAGAAAAACACATCGTTACAGAGACCTGCCCCGTCAACATCCCGGATCAAGCACTCGGCAGGTGGTCCATGTTCGAGCCTTGTCAGCGCAAGACTCCGGCAAAATGAGAGGAAGTGGACTCTGTGTTTACATCGATGGTTCTTGGTGCTCAAACGCAGTCCAGATGGACTCTGTTTCCCAAATGTCAGACTGTTTATTGTGAAGATGAAAACACATGATCATCTGGTTGATGTTGTTTACATTCTCCCCAGATGCAAATTTTAAAAAACGCACTGCGTAATGTTCTTAGTGTGTAAGTGTCTGTATATTATTATATAAATAACTGTATATCTTGTTTTATAGTATATGTTATATTTTAATAGACACTTAATTATATGTTGCATGAATGAACTCCTACATTTCCTTAAGCAGCCTTTTGCTGTATAATGACAAATAAACAACCTTGTACCTTGTCTGGATGTGATAGCAGTATAGAGAAAGCTAGTGTGTAGTGAAAAAAATGTCTTGACAATTGTTGGCTCAACTTCATTTTCTAGAACTTTAAACATCAGTTAACACAACTGATAATCCCTAAACTGAGGCACCACTTTCTGGCCCTAAAGATGGGTAAACTCAAAAGACTTTGCAGCTGAACCTTATTTCTTTAGACTTTTGCAACTTCTACATTTTTAAAGTGTAATGTGCATTTTACAGTGGCAATGAAGTATCTGGTGAGTGATATTTATGTCTCTGACCTTAAAGTAATCTGCTCTTAACCGATGTGTAAAACCAAAAAGTAGGTAGAAAAAGAAATCTCATTCCCTGATAAGTTAAAAATGACTTTACCTTTCTGCAGAATTTATCCCCTCCACAAAAACCTACTGCAGTTATACTGTACATTGCATGTATTACTCCCTCTAAAGAATAATGTGGCATAATACAGTTTATATAGAACATTAACAATGAAAAATCCATAAAAAGACATCAGCATCCATCCTTTCTAATTGCCCCTTTTTTCGAAATGCCTTCCAGCTTTAACTCCGGTTTGCAACTCAGTACAAAAACTGCTGCAGGTGTTCAGGGAAAAAACCCACCTGGCTGTGTGTTATTAGTTGGATTTTGTCAGTGGTTCATATTGAAGGCCATTCTTTGTGATTACTTCACCCCAGGCATGCTCTTAATATTTCAGAGGGATGGAGAAAGATTTAAATACACATGCATCCACACACACAAAGAAATCCATGCTCACACAATCACATACTTAATCACACTCTTGCACACCTACAATCTACATGTCTTTATTGGATTATTATAGATTAATTTACCTTGCTAATCAAAAGTGATATCAGTAATGTATGTAATAAATTTAAATCTGTAGCGATGGAGAAAAAAAGATTACATCTGTCTCCTGTGTGTGAAGTGAGGCATGCTTTAGCACACATCAGAGAGAGAAATGTAACACGTCTTCTTTCTTTTTTTGGTACCAGATGTCAATTTGTAACTTCTATTCCTTCATGTCATGGAGGTGGAGATGGACCAGTGGATAAGACACATACCTTAAGCAAGATACTGAACCCCTAGTTGCTCCAGAGGCGTGTGACCTTTGACATATATAGAATTTGTAAGTCGCTTTGGTTAAAAGCGTCAGCTAAAAATGATTTTTGTTATTATTTCCTTTTCCAAACTCACATCAAATTTAGCTTTTACCCGAAATAAACTCTCTGCCATTCCTGGCCACATGGAATGAGTTAAAGCGCTTTACACTTTCACTCAAGCAGGAAAAAAACAAGAATACAATGTAAAACAAGCTCATTCACCCTGTTCTTCCTCACACGCTCCGTCTTTCCTTCGCAGCACCTCTCACCAACCATACATACTTCCTTCCTACCATTCGTTCATCCCCGCTTTCCATCACAGCATCCCAGTCTTTAGTTATTCTTCCCATTATAACTCTACATCCATTCATTAAACGCTAGGCTCTATCCTTCCGTCCATACGTCCATTCATTCTCGAGAAAGCAGTAATTGCAGCTGCTGGTGAAAGCCATCCATTTTCTCAGGCTAATTACTACACCATCTTAACAAAGTAGCACTAAAGGAAAGGGACTCGAGAAGCACACTCCCAAGAACATGCTTATTCGCAACCACACACAAGTTCACCTCTGCGCACACACGCCCGCGCACACACAGCTATTCTAACGAGGCCTTTCCATAGTTCATCATTGTTCTAATGAGTCTGTGTTGACCACGCAGGAGAGAGTCACTTTACCAAAGTCAAATATGTTTTGTTCATCAGTTACATATGCATCTGCATCATAAGTTGATAGCTTGATAGAAATGATAGAGAACCGTGTTTCCCATACGTTCATTTAATTGTGAACGCCACAAATTGATTTTCGATTTTTTTACTAGGCCTATTTAAAATCGTCTTTGATTGCAGAGCACCGTAGCGCATTCGCGCAGCACGTCCTCTCGCTTCTCTCTCTCTCTCCCTCATGAACACAGCTGCACAAATGTGTCCAACAACCGCTGTTTATAGCTGGTAGTCAATATCGACTGCACATGCAGCTTAGCTTAGGAACAAAATCTATTTGACTGTTAATGACCTGTTGGTAACATTGTGATCCACGTTTAAAATGTGGGTGGTGTTCCTAGTGTGTTTACAAAACACAGCAAATGCTGTGGGCTGGGGAGTGAAGTTTCAAAACCAGAAATCTCAGCAACTGGCAAAGTAACCGCTGAGTCACTGTTATTGATCTACCACCTCCTGAATCCTCTGCAGACATACACCATTTTGGTCACTTTGTGCAATTGGGCTGTAAAATCTCACTCGGCCCAGCCACAGAGAGTGACAGCCAAAAAAGAGTGAGGGTAAAAGGCAAGAAAAGAGAAAGTCTCTGAAAAAGCTGTAAGAGAGGCACAGAAAGATAGTGAGAGAATAAAATAATCATGGGCAAATTTTCTTATTTGTTTACAACACCAAAGAAGCACGAATCATCTTTATACACAAACCTCTTCCTACTGAAATGTCAGCGAAGCACTAGAATAAAGGGCTAAGAATTAAGACTGGTGCACAGTTAAATGTCACAGCGCTGTTGAGCCTCTTGTACAATTAAGACCACAGAAGGTCAATTTTCCCCAAAGCACGCAGCTTAGAGCGTCTCCCATGAATACAGCGATTAATACAACTAAATGCAAAGCATATCTTCATATCTTGTTTAGTGTAGGTTTGTGAGGCAGTAGAAATGACAGCATATTAGGTTTGTGTGTGTGTTTGTATGCATATCAGTAAGTAGACCTATCAATCAAATTGGTTCCCTTTTATTTTCAAAATGGCATTTAAAAGTTATCAGGCGGGTGGCGTCCCAAAAAAACTTGCAGCAGACAGCAACACACTGACACAGACACAAACTTGTTTCTGTCACTAAGTGGGGCTTTGTATTAACTTACATTAAAGGTCCAATATTATGCTCATTTTCAGGTGCATACCTTTATTTGGGGTTTCTATTAGAAAATGTTTACATGCTTTACTGTTAAAAAAAAACATTATTTTTCTCCTCCATTGCTTTAACACCTCTTATTTATCGTCTGTCTCTTTAACGCCTCCCTCCTTAAAAGCCCACTTTCTTCTGGTTGGCCAACTTTCTGGAAGCCTCTTGAGGGGCAGGAACTAGCTGGCACAGCCTAGGGTGTAAGCCACAGATGGAGCAGTGAAGCCGACTAAAGCCTGCAAGGAGAGTTCCATGTAGGCCCAAAAATTACGTCAAAACCCCGTGACATCCCGTCGCACATGAGAGATGTAATCATATTGTTTAGGTTATAATCTCTCTGAATCTAAAAAAAAACATAGTTCCATCGGTGTTGCTGCGCTGGTGTTTGGCCGGTGAGCCTTGTAGGTGGGCTGATTAAACAGTCACAATCAGACAAACACACTGAGCCAAGAGACTTTTTGGTGGCGTAGCATAGTGCAGCTTAGCATGCTAGCAGAATTGCGGTGTTTCTGCCGTTGCTCTACGTCATTACATGACGCTCATGCGCAGTAGACGCTGGTGTCAACAGGAAGCAGTCCTGTGGTAGTATTTTATTGGCCCAAAACTGTCTTCACTGCTATCCATTCAAATCTGCAGGGTGATTTGGTCCAATAATATACTGTCTATGGGCACAGCACTGAATCAAAGTGTGGAGATGGGTCTGGCCCCCCTGATTACTGTGCAAAAACACGACTTTATAACTTTATTCCATAATTTTGGTGAAACTAGATGCTATAGAGAAAATATTTTCCGGTTTTCTCAGCTCCTCAAATTTTGGTAATTTACAGAGTTTCCTGATGGACAGAAAGCTTTACTTGTTGTTAGTGTTTACTTCAGCTACTGCTAACGACAGCTGCCGCTAGCCAGTTAGCTACGCAGATCCCTCCATAACGTCAAGAAGGAAGGCAAATTCAAATCTATACACTTACTCACATACATTTTAAGAGAGAGTGAGTAAAGTGAGAAACAGAAGTATGCAAGAGAGAGAGAGAGAGGAATTTGGAAACAGCCAGTGTGGTGGGAAAGAGGTAGAGATGGGGATAAATAAATGATAGTAAGACGGAAGGTAAGGCGATAGCAGAGAGGATAGGATTAGTCTCTGCTGCAAAGCCTTTGGAGAAATACACACTAAACCACACACACACAATATTCAGCTATACGCACACATCCATGCGGTAGACATATTATACATGCAGTAAAAAAATAAAATAAAAGACTAAAGACACACAAAAATCACACATAGATTTAAAACAAACACACATGCGCACACACAGGTTTGTCCAATCCTTAGCGTTCTTAACAGTTCGTTCTTGAAAGTGCAAGGTGGGGAGTTGATAAGGGGGACGGAGAGAGAGAAAGATAGAGTCAGGGGTGATGGCACATATAGAGGGACAGAGGAAAGGATGAGGAGAAGGGGAGCCAAAAAAGTGAAGGAAGATAATTTGGTTTCCTCTAAGTCCCGTCCCTGCCACCCAGATAATATATCCGTCTACATCCACCCCCCTCCACACACACACACACACTCTCCATTGGTGTCTCTCACTCCTTCTCTCTACCCCAAACTTACCGACTTAAAAAAGTTCCCCTTTGAGGATTAGGGGGGAACAAAGAAGGTGAATTCCAAGGAAGACTGAGGAAGTGGAAGAGAGAGAGAGAGGTACAGGGGAGTGAAAGATGTAAGGGTTAAAGGGGAGACAATTTACCTGACAGAGAGGTACAGTTGATGGGAGTGAGGACGGCGAAGGTAAAGATAAGACCAAGGTAAATTTTTACCCCCTCTGCCAGTTTTATAATGTCAGCGCCTTAGGTAGGAAAATCTCTGCCGGGTTTTTATTTGTGGATTCTCCTTTTATTTATTTATTTCTCTATGATATCTCAGGAGCAGGACTTAGCATAAGAGCATATCCACATAAGAGCAGCATAGCTACCTTTCCACTGTGTGTATGTGTGTGTGTGAGAGAGAGATGTATGCATGTGCTCGTGCATGTACAGAATCTGAATATGAGTCTGAAAATACACATTTCTTTTGTGTGAGCGTGTGCGATTGTGTGACAGTGGGAGCAGGTGGCCACAGTGGCAGGTTAGATGGAGCTGTAATAGGATGAAAGTGACACTTTCTCCTTTTGCCTCCCTCGCACACTTTCTTCCTCTTTCAGATGATTGGCTCCAGTCGGGTGGTATTGATGGCCGGGGTGTCTTTTGATTCTTTCCTATATTTACTATATTTTTTTATCTCTTCTAATCTCATGGAAGTCTTGACCTCCTCTCTCCTATTGTCTCCATGTCTTATGCTGTTCTAGTCTCAACGTGTTTTTCTATCTTGTCCTCTCCATTTTTACATCGCTGCTTTCCCATTTCTCCTTTCCCTCTTCTCTGCTTTCCCTCTTCTCTTGTCATCCGCCCTAAAATGTCTGTTCGGGTAACAGTACGACTACGAGCCTAAGATTTTCTTGCTCAACTAATGAAGATCTATAGATAAAAGCTTAATCTGCATTGGAAACTGCTACCACCTCTCCAAATTAACATGACAAGTGTTTTATATACTACTTTACAGTAACTAGTCATGAGTCTGGATATTGTTTTTGACATCAATAATGTGTAAACAAACGTATAAATTAGGCAAATATTTTGTATTTTCATTTAATGCGAAACACATAAAATACATTCAATTTCTTTTATCAAATAAATGAGTATACCTACCTCAAGTGAAATGTAGAGAGAAATATGTTTTTAACAATTTAAATAATAACTGTGTATTAATTACTTACTTTTTGTGAGTGTACAAGGTTTGTTTGTGTGTTTGTGTCATTTGTATGACTGTGTGCATGTGAAAGGAGGCACACTGGGCACAAAATAAGAGAAAAATGGACAAAGAAGTGTGGAAAATGGAGGCGATATTTGCTTTTGTGCTGGAAGACTTGCTGTGGAAGGAGGAAGAAATCCACTTGCTACGCTGGGCTTTTGTTCGGTATGTAGACTTGAATCCATGAACAGATATGTACAAATGTACAGACACACAAACACACAAAGCCCCGTGAGCTGTTCCTCTTGGGTAGGTGGGGGTCTTACATGAAAAGAAATGCACACAAATACGCCGCACTATAGAATCTTTAAAGCTTAAGTCTTTTCAGATCTATATCTCATGACCCCTGAGAAACCTCTTTTCTAGTAGTCAACTTTTTCCAGAAATTGAGAAAAAAAACTGCTTGTTTAACTCTACTGAAATAATACTTAACCCATTACACAATGTATTTGAAGTGGTTGGTCTCATAAGGTGTGATGACGAGCCTACACAGTAGGAAAACTATATTCTCCAGACAAATTATAGCATGTTGTGCGTACAAAAATCTCAAAATCCTGAGCAATTTTTAATTTGTCTGAAAGCTCTGACTTGGCTGAAGGCTCGGATATCACCTTAAGTATGAGGGTGGTTAGCGGCATCTATCAAATACCCGAAAGAAAGCAGGATGGGTGGGAAAGAAAGAGAAATGTAAAGAGAGAGCAAGTGGGGGATTAGAAACCCTCTGAAAGGCAGTCACTTAATTTCCTGGCTAACCTGGCAATGATTATCTCCAGGGTGGGAATGGAACGTTTGAAGTCCTGGGACCAGACTAATCCTTGGTGAGTAACCTCCACCTCTCATTTCCTCTGGATTAGCTCACTCTGCTACTTAATAAAAAAAGGTGGAGGTGGACAGATATTAACCTACAGGAGAAGAGAGAAAGAGCGAGAAAGACTGCGTCTCTCTTTTTCTCTGACTGTGGAGACCGTCCTGTCTGGATGAATGACAGAATTGCTAATTTGTTCAAACATGTTGAACGTGTTTCCCTCTGAGAAGCAAAGGTTTAAGTATGTAGAGTGATGTAGTGAGAAGATGGAGGTTACCTTTGACACGGGAGACCCCTGTTCGCATCTCATCTCCAACCAACTGTCAACATGGGATTCTTTTAACCATGACCAGTCATTTTCTAACCTTCAGGAGTACGGCTGTCACTTTTGTGCAAAATTTGGAAATTAAACATTTCTTTTTAACTGTTAACATTCAGTCCTAATCAGCGAGAGGGCATGTGAAAAATATGTGGGTTGCATTTGAATTAACTGGAACAAATTACACGTAGTTGGAATTCGTTCTAAGTTGATTTTTTTGAAACGGTGACAGCCCTAACCAAAACATAACCACAGAGGTGACAGATCAGAAAACAGCTATATGAACAATTGGTGTCATGCATTAATGCTATGGGTTTAAAGGGACACTGACAAACAATGCCACTGTGCTGCTGACAGGGTTACCAGATCAGAAAACTGCCTTATTTTGATATTTATGTTGGAGGAGTTGTTTGTCGGGATTTGTAGGAGTTAAGGAAGAGGGAAAACCTAGTAAAAAAGATAAGGGGAGAGCAACTTAACAGACCGTGAAAGAATAAGCAAAGAGCGGAGGGGATGGAGAAAAAGATGGTAAACAGTGGGAGATAGATTCAAATCACATAGAGGCAGAAAAATAAGTGAAGAGAGAAAAACAGGATGACTTCATTGAGTGCTGTTTATTAGCTATCAGTAGCTGGCCAACTTAGTGTAAGACCAACAAATAAAACAGTCAAATGAAATGCACACACGCTCATGTTCGTCATGGTAACCAGTTGGCTGTGACTTCCTGCCTGTTTAGATTGATAAATTGGTAAAGCTGAAGGTGACACAGTGTCTTCAACAATTTGGGACCTCATGATTCAGGGTTATTTGCAAATTCACACAAGGACTGCAAAGACTTGCTGCTCCCAAAAACTCACACTTCCACATCACTAAAAAGCTGCAAATTAACCAACAATTTTTCAGAAAAGCTGTTGCCAAATTATGCTCAACAGTCTTTTTCTCTCACCAGGCTTTTCTCAAGAGGGATAGCCTGAAGTGTTGCCAGGTTACCGGCCAATCTGACCAATGACATGCCACTTGACCCTTCTTTCGGCCAATGCCCTGTCTCCAACAACCGGCTGGGCCCCAGCTGGCCAATTAGCTCGCCTCTTAGTGTGGAGCCCGGCCAATGAAAAGCCCCGGGAGACTTCTGTTCATCTGAACTCACAGATGGGAGGACAGAGAGGCAGAGAAGCGAGAGAGGGGAAGAGAAAGAGTGTGTGTGTGTGTGACGGGGGGGTGTGAGGGAGGACTTGGCCTGAATTCCCAAACACTATTGAGACATCTTCACTGAAGAGGTTGGCTAGTTTTGAGTTAGCAGTTGGAGACAAATCTCTCCATTTAAATGTGACCAATGGGAGAATTTCATTGTTAGAAGAATAAATAAAAAGGACACCAAACCACAAACCTGATTTTAAGATAACAGACTACCTATTGTAGATTTATCAACTAGAAAGTTTCCTACAAAACCTTTTGACAACCTGCAAAAAGCTTCTTTAATGTTACGATAAGCATTTAAAGATTTATCACATTTTAGTTTTTGTCCAGCTTTAATGAGGTTCCACTGTGCAGTGGTTGTGACCATTAATATGGATGCGTTAGGCACGGCAGATGTTCAGCTCTAATTCAAATGACTTTCTTTTTTGAATCACTTTCTGTCTACCTCTGCCTTACTCTAAGCCTACTTTAATGAACAGCACTTAAGTTACTACACTTTACAGCACAGTACTTACAAAATAAAGTTGGCAAACGGTAAAAATTGTCAGTATTAAATGGAAAGGCCTTAATGTTACTGGGTTGGAAAAAATGGAGAAAGCTTTATTCAGAAAATACCACAAAATGCAGACCAGAGTGGAACTTGAAAAGCTTTCCTTGCTTCACTAGTTACACTGATTTGGAGTGAAAATTCTCCCAGCATTTTAGCCGTATGTCTATTTTTTATCACAAAAAAACATTAAGTGAAACTGACTTTCTTTCAGTCAGCATTTTGGACAGCTGTATTGAAATGCCACAGTTACATAAGCTCCCCCCTCTCTCAATATCTCAACATGTGACTTGAATTTCCTCTATTTCTGTGCGACTCCTCCTGAATCTTTCCCTGACACACACTCTTCCCCATGTTATGAGATAACACTTTCTCTCTCAGTAGCAGTTTCAGTTTGCTTTACTGACATAGCTTGAAAGCTCATCTGTGCTGACAGGAAAAAAAATCTAGGAAAAAAGTAATAAATTAAAAAAATATGTACAGACAGGAGTAATAGTTAAAAGAAATAAGTTAAAAAGTAAACACTATATCTCATAGACAGTAATGTTTGTATGCATGGTGTTATGTTATACAAATGTGCAGAATCACAAGTCTTCTACATCCCCACAGCCATTTCACACTCATATTCTTCTATGGTCAATTTACAGTTACTAATTTTGAACAAGAAGTTTACACAACATAACTTTCAGGAAACAATGAAAGCAAGATGACCTTCGCTACTAAAAAATCTGGGGTGGAAAAAAAACCCCAATAGGTTCAACAGCCAGATGTGTATAAACGACGCGTACACACATAGACCACACATACGTCATTTCCCACGTATAAACTGTTATGTATAAAATATTATATTTATTATTTTATTATTTACTTTTTGTTCATTAATAAACACTTGTTTACTGTTTTATTTATTTATTTTTAATTTTTATTTTACTTGTATGTATATATATATATATATATATATATATTTATTATTATTTATTTTTGTTTTTATAACACAAACATACACTTTTACTGTTTCATTCACTTATTTAATGAAATGTATTTGTTCTTTTTTAATTTATTTGTAACTTTGGCAATATTGTTGTTTTACATTCCAATAAAGCTGAATTGAATTGAATTGAAAAGAAGAATGTGCACCTCGTGCAGACTTCATACCAGGTGAGCACACAGTCTTCTACAGCCGCATGTGGGTGGAATGATGGTGAAGGTCAAAGGTAGCCTCATAATAAAACACTCTTTAGGTTCTTAGTCAATTTCACTGATTGAGTTATTTTTTCCCCGGCTCCATTACTGCATTTTTGCGCGACAACAGCTGCTCAGTCACTGCTGTAACTGTGCCAATGCATAACAATCAGTAAAACTGCAGTCCTTCTTTGCCCTTTCTTTCATTGACCGGTGTTTCTAGTGGTATCACGTCCACAATATAAACAAAACCCACAGCCCATGCACTAGTTTCCCCCCTTTTCTCTCTGAGAGCAGGGCCTTGATAAATAAGCCAACCAGCTCCTTGATGGCTGGCAGCTGCCTCCCTGTGCTGGTGAAATGGTTGTTGGCTGGGTATCCACGACACACTCTCATGATGTCGTAAGTGTACAGTTTTAGTCGTGAATCTAAACAGAGTGGATGAATGGAGCTCATGCTCACTGCTGTCATGGAGAAATTTGGCATTTTAGGTGAAGTTTGATTTTGTCACTTTTCTTGCACTAATTCCTGCTAGCGACCACAAACAACAGTATACATTTACATATTATAATAATCTATGTGTCTTAACTAGCTGATATGTCATGTAAAAATTGCACATACAGTACTGCAGCTTTGAAGTATTCAACAGGAGGATAAAAGGGCATGTTTGTGTTCCTGGTGTTCCTCTACATCTTCCTCTCTGACCTCCCAGCACACACTCTTTTCTCCATATGACTTTCAGGTGACTCTCTGTCTTCCACTTCCCCACTCAGTCTCTTTTGACATCTAGACTTTCTGGCTCTTGCTGTATGACTCTCAGTCTTTGCCTCCCCATCTCTCCTCTCCATCTCTTAGTAGTTCTTATCTACCAGATGACTCACCATATTTCAACGTCAGATATTTCTCTCTCTGAAGCTCAAGAGCTGCACGCTGCTTAAGAATCGCTGACAATCTCCAAATACACACACATGCACTTCACACACTGCCAAGTGTGCATACAGTGTGCTCACAGGTACACATATTTGACACTTAGAGGTGTGTATATCCTTGACAACACAGCTGAGCCAACAATATAGAAAAACTTGCGCACACACACACACACAAACAAGCACATACTCACACAGGGTCTGCACGGCAGTTTGCTATCTGTCCTGACCACAGTGCAGTGGCCAGCGTTGATAACAGTCTCCACTGGACCAAAACTCATCACTCTTTGCACACATACCTGGATGATGCTTTGTGTGTGTGTTTTCTAGTTGGCATCAGCCTGAATTGAAGTCATGAGAGCTAAATAGAAATCTAGATTTGATAAGAAGTAACAACATCAAGACGCATGACCTATACCTGGAAGGAACAACACACACACACACACACACACACAGCTAAACACACAACCATGCCGCAACCACAAATAGGTTTTACAGGAATGTGACCTCTACATAGTAACACTATTTCTGCCAACAGCACTGCAACAAGAGAGGCTTTCACGCTAAATTAAAGGATCATTTCTATTTCTGCATGTGATATTGAGATGACCCACTGCTGAATATGCATATCTGAAGAACCCGATGAAAACACATGCATCTCATTGTGTTTGTGTTGTACATGTCCTTGTCTGTTCACATACTGACAAAGCATGGCAATTTCAAACAAAGAAATCAAAAGTCATCACCAAGCTGGAAGCTTCCAGTCAGCGTTCTGATGCGAACGTGGAAGTTCCTGAAACCTGCATTCTATTGAACAGCCAGCAAGGGGCGACTCCTCTGGTTGAGTCGCACTTTCCTGCTGAGTTTATGGTCTCACTCTTCTTATGTTCCCACTTATTTTAAAATAGACCATAAAGCAGAGTATGTTTCAGGGCGGGATTATCAATGATTGACAAGTCGTTACCATGGCGACCTGTCAATCAGGTCTTGTCCAAATCTGGTCACGTCCAGTGCTGCTGGTTGCAAAAACTCAACATGGCGACGCCATAATGGCCAAACTTGAGGCTTCAAAACCACAGTCCCAACAGGTGACCTCCATTTCTTATACACAGTCTATGGTCATCACTTGCAGGCAGTCATTCATTGGGTTTGTTTTGGGGTAAAAGTCAGGTTTAATATTGTGTTTTCATGATGTTTTACAATTTCTTGAAATTAAATTAAATCATTGGCTATATGCATTTTTTCCCTACAAACGACCTAAGTGTGACCATGTTCTCACATCTTTCTCTTTATAAACCTTTATTTGGATAGTCTGCCTACAGAATAACCTAACCAGATAAAGCAGAAAGACAGCCATTTATCCATTTATTTATTATATATATACCCACTTATCCTGTGCATGACTGCGTTTGAGCTGAGCCTGTCCCAGCTCACAACACTCTCAACTGACCTGTGTCATCCTGGTAAACTGCCAGTTTGAAAAGGCTGGCAATGCTCACACACTTTGGGTAGGAATTTAGCACCACCACATTTTTGTTCTTACCTCATTGTAACAGATGTCAGCTGTGATAAAATCAGCTGAGCTAGTGTTTATGCAAAGGCGACACCTCCTGCTACTGTTTCACATTAAACACTTTCCAACAACAAAACAGTGAAATGTAAAGCTCTTACCAGAAGTGCAGCCTTAGGCACAAGGATTAGCGAACGACTGCTCACTCCAAGTTGGAGAAACAGTAGTTTACATCAATAACACATATTGATTTTATGTTTATTCTATTTTTTATTTGTGGTGACCCAACAACGCTCAGTTGTTTCTCTTCCTGACCTTGAAATTTGATGCCCACTGTGTGGTATTTTGGTGCCCATTGCATGTGAGAAGTATATGCTAATAATGAGGCTGAATAAATCTGTAGGCCCTGATTTGAGAAGTGCCGCATCAGAGCGCAGTGCCATTACGTTGTTCACTGTGTTTTACCTTAAACCTTATTAAAGACACCAGGCTGCTACAAGGCGCACACACACACCTCCACACATGTCAGACTGATCTGTTATAACTTTGAATTCTCTCTGTTTATGTGGGAGACTTTGGATTACAGTGGTTCTTTAATCCTGCGTCATTGCATCTTTTCAAATTTTCTTTTTAGCAAAAGTGACACACAGTGGCATTTTATTCTTGAAATACATAACAGTGCAAATGCTGCTGACATTATTATTTATGACATGAGCTACAGAAGAATTAAACTGAAATAGCATTGGATTGAGGCATATAAATGGCCTCATGATGTTATTTTTTAAATTTCTATCATCATATCCAGCGGTTACCACAGAATGACAGACAACTTGGGCGGCAACCTTTGCCTGGTCTGTGCTTGTAAAATATCCACCGTCTCCGAGTCTTGCAAGGTAATAACAACCTTCTCCTCTGTGTTCCTTTGCAAAATGCTAAAATGGAGCGCCAAGTACACCTGGGCGGCCCGCCCAAGTAAAGTCTGTGTGTGGGATAGACTAATATCTTCAATCATCAAAAACCCCACGCCATCTGTCCCTGGCTGCAGATTTGTTGTGCTGTGTCCACGTTGTGCCGCTCTCTGGACAACAATATGATTTTCTGAAGAACCGCCTTTCCATTTATTAATCACTACACCCTCCATTTCATATTTCACCCAGCCCTTTTGCACCGCTGCACCTACAGAAACCAAAATAGCAGGCATGCTTACAGATGCCCTCACAATCCGTCCACTGAAGACCTACCGCTTTGCACTTGTTGTTGCACCGGACTGATTAGAACAAGGTCCATGGACAATTTCTTTGCTTTCTTTGCTCAGTAGATGCAATAATCTAAGAGAAGCAGGGCTTCAACTCCTTTTTTCAACACAGTCCCAAGCCATCCTGAAGTAATGTTAGTTGGTAGTTTTTAGGCTAGGTCTTTCTTCCTTCCCGTTACATCCCAAAATGTATTTCTTTATCATGGATGATCATTTTTTTCCCCCTAGGATGGCAGGACACCGTTAAGTTAGAGCCCTGAGAGGAATGGTAAAAGAAGCCTGAAACTTTGGCAGAGGTTATTAGTTCTCAAAATACAATGAAAAGGAGCAAAAACCTCTTCTTGTGGTTGTGCAACAACTGTAACTCCACGTCTCCAAAGCTAGTAGACCATGTTAAACTTTGACAAGGTTACTGGCTTACATACAGAGAATTAAATCATGGAAAAAGGCTTCTTCCGTGTTTGATTGAAGGACCTCCATGATACATTTGGTCTCTAACCCTTGGACTCAGTCACAAACAAGTAGTCATGAGGGAACCCAACAACCACAGATACATGAAATGTTCTGTATCTTGACCCAAACTTTATGAGGCCAGACTAAAGGGAATCATGCATGTTAAAAACAGACAGATAATAAGTCATGACATGTTGACTCATTCTGCCTTGCTGGCAGAAAGAGGACACAAATCACACATGCCAGTGTGGGAGTCTGTGTATGTGTGCGCATTTGTGTATTCAGACAAGCTTTTCATACTTCTGAATTAATGTGAAAGCATACGTTCATTCTTGCGTGCACTGTGTATTCTGGCATATGTGTCTGATGTATGTTTTCATCCTTCTTTTCTATTGTGTGTGTGTGTCTAACAGACGTTCAGCAGTCATCAGACCAGCCAGGCACCAGTTCCAGACAGCGAGGTCAGAGTCATTCACTAATCATATTAACATTCCTTCATAATGACCCAACGCATAACTCTCCCTTTTAGGTCTTTTTCTGTCTCCCTCCATCCATCTGCCTTACTCATGCTTTCCACCGTCGTCCTCCTCCACTCCCCATCTGTTTCTTTCCTGATTTTATCTACCTCATCACCTCATTCGTCCTGCCTCTTTTGAACTATTAAGTCCATCCCTGACCCTCAACAGTTCTCTCATTTGTTGACTTTACCCCTGTATATTTCAATCTGTTTACAGTCCCTTACCATTTTTCCTTCATGAATTCTACCGCTCACTCTCCCCAACTGTCCTCTCATTTCCTCAAAGGAAATCCCATCTCATCTTTCTTTTATCCCCCTCTTTCCACTCAAATGCCCTTGTGTAGTCTGTCACTGTCTGATCTACCAGTAGGTCGCCAAATGAATCAGGGGGAAACAGAATTATGGGCACTGATAAGCACCTTCTACAAGGGATTGACAGTGGGTATAGCGTTTAGGAGTGGTCATGGTAGACAGATATTTTGCAGACATTATTTTATTATTACATTATGTCATTATTTATTTAACAAATACATTGATATTACTATTTATAGCATCATACTGTTATCAGAAAAGTGAGTGTTTATATTTACCTTTATGTTTTTTATCTTGACACCTTAATTTGGTCTGTGAACTTGGACCACAAGCTGGTGTTCTTCCCGTGATGGTTTCATCGGGGTAATTGTATTCAAAATAAGATTGTTTATGGGTAATGCTTTAAGTGTAATATCACTGGTTCAAGCTCCTCAAATGTGAGGCATGCTGCTATTCTTTTTCATATATGAGCGTAAACTGAACTGAACACTTTGGGTTCTTACACTGTAGGTCAAACAAAACAAGACAGTTAAATATATAAATGTATTTGCACCGAATAAAAGAAAAGGGAGAAATAAAGTATGATAGTATGACAAAAACTACCCTTCTGTCTTTCTCTAAGACGATACAGCTTCATATTCATTTTTCCCAGCAGTCAGAACTTTTTTTATTGTTAGATAAACACATATTTCTGATCATGAACAGGAGCAGAACTCTGTGGTAAAACTTTCCAGACTTCGGTGAGAAAAGAACAACATGGTAGACTGTTACAGTAGATGTAAGCTTCAAGATTTTCTGGATCAAATGTTTGTAATGGGCCGTTGCAATTCAAAATCAGGGCAGTGAGTCTTACAGCTGCAGTGTGTTGCAAGAGGCTGACAGGAGCATGCTTACTGTAGGTCAGCTTTTTTGTGTTGGTTTATGCATTTATACTTGCTTAGATACTGTGTGTGTGTGTGAGAGAGAGTGTTAGGGGATATCTATCCACACCAGGTTTGTGTCTACTGTTCTCCAGCCAAATCAAATGGAGTCTGTGTGACTTGGCTTGGACCAGTCTGACTCAAAGTGGTTATGCATTTGGCTTGATGTTCTGCAGTGGCTCTAGCTGCTTTCATATAGGCACACGCACACGCACACACACACACACAGCTTATAATGTACTGTATATAATGATCCTCTCCTAGAAGAAACCTTCACAGGGCTCTGAGTAATCTTCAAACTGGAATCACTTTTGAGATTTCTCTAAATATTCTCAGTTACTACGTGTGCCATTACACCGCCCCACTCCAGCACACACCCTCACACATGTTAATGCAACCCCCCCCAACCACCACCACCACCACACATACACACACACACGCACACGCACAATCTCACTCGGTCAGTCAGTGTGTATGATTTAACTGCTAATGGCTCCAAGTCTCGGACGATGACTCAGCTCTTAATTGCTCCTGTCAGTCATAACCACCGAACCTTACCGAAGATTACCTCATGACTCTGTATGTTAAGCTCAATGGTGCAGTGGCCCATGGGGAACCGCAAAAAGACAGAAAGAGAATGTAGTAGAGAGGGAGAAATAATAAATGTCTGAGCATAAGACTATCTCCATTATTGACTGAGACAGTCAAAGGATGTATATCATATCTGTAGTGTGTGTGAGTATGTCTGCACTAGTCCCAGTAGACGCAGCTATGTGTCTGGGTCCACTGAGTCGGCACTGATCCCATCTTGTCTGACTTGGGGATTACAACCTCCTGACCTGCTGCTGGGCGTGCTCACACACACACACACTGATAGAGCAGTGGGATATAGATGAAAGCGGCACGCAGGGAGGTAAAGAAGGTAGTATAGGCAATAATAAAGGACATGGAAGAATTTTTACATTTTCACTTGAATGACCTGGAGAAAAAAAATGCCAAAAAGGAGAAGAATATCTAACTGCTTTGTATTTGCCTTGCACCTCTCCCCTCTTATGATCTCTTTGCTGATCCCTCTTTCTCTGCATCTTGCAGTTGTTCTGGACCATCAGTGTAAGCCCAGTTTCCTTTCTGTTCCATTAGATTCAGCACATTTGTACCGTTCCAACACTCCACATGTCCTTATAAGGCCAGAGTGAGTAACAGCACTGGGTTCAATCCTGTGATCATGCAGGAAACACCACTGTCTGACTGCAAAGTATGTATGTTTCTGTACATGCGTGACTATGTCCATGTGGTGTGTTCTTCAGGCGATGCTGTCCATCACCCCTGTGCCAAATACCCTTTTTGCAAACCAGCTTATGTTAGTCACTGAGCTGTCTGCTCAAAAACAGTCAGACACGTCTATATTAGCATTCACTGCTTTATCCAGGCAGTCATTCTTGTATTCACTGAAGCCAACAAGGGGGGTGCAGCTTACCACGCAGTTTGTGCACTAATGCTGATTTATCAAATGATAAATTTACATTGGAAATCTCCAGAGATGCCAAACACTAAACCTTATCCAATTTGCGCGATGGGTAAAAATTCAGTCAACAAAGTGAATAAAGGGTGCTTTCTGCAGAAACGCTTAGTGCGCGAGAAAAGTCATCACAGCTGAAAGTTTTCTCTCATACAATTGAGCCACAGTTAAATATGAGTTCATTAAACTTAGGCTGCATTTAGACAGAGAGAGAGAAACAGAGAGAATATGATCTGAGCAATTGGTTTTAACAGCACTAAAGTGTTTTTCCATGAGAAAACCTGTGGTTTAGTGTTTAAACTTGGCAGTGTATGTTTGAGCGCACATTTGGGTGTGCAAATATGCGTTAGCATGCTGGTTCAGACTGTTTACATGTGTATGTGTCTGATTAAATTTGTGCTTTGTTATCAGTGTGTATGTGTTTGATTTTGTGTATCCGTGTGCGACGATGTGTGTATGCTGACAGAGCAAAAATTACACATCAGACCGCTTTGAAATGCATCCCCTTCAAATCATCAGATGCAGTCTGTGAGTGTGTCTCTGCTGCCAGCAGTGCAGTCTTTGGTGATTGGGTGATGTGGTACAGTATATTCCAGTGGATTTATGGTCGCAGAGAGCTGGCATTAATAATAGAGACAAAAAAATATGGCCTCGCTCGGTACAGTCGGCATGTTCTTCTCTTCACTTCTTTGCATTTTCTCTCTTTATTTCTCAAATTCTGTATCTAAATGTGTGGGATGAGCATAAGCTATCCCCTCTATCAGCCTCTCTGTCTAAGTGCTTGAGGACATAGTACAAACAAATGGATGGACCTATCTATCATCTCAACCAAACAACAGCATTTTATTCCCCAATGTCATATTTAGTGGAAAAATAATGATGCGCCTCTTATTGGAGAGGGAGAAAATTGGAAACAGAGATGTTTAGAGAGACACAATGCTGAAAGAACGTGAACCAAGCTGAATGTGATGGAAAACTAGATTAAAATGAAGAGTTAGATGACAAAGAGACACACTCAGCTACAAGGTTTACTCATGGTCCCTCTCTACTAATAGAGAGTTGGGGTTCGATCCCCTGCCTGTCCACCTATAAAGCATCCAAGGTAGCGCTGCTTTTTAAAAAAATTTATAATGGCTGAAATTACATGAACAGTTTCGAGGTTATGACGGAAAGGGTTATTGTGTTTTTGTGTGTGTGAGAGTAAGAGAGCAGAAATGGGGAGGGCAAAGAGATTTTTCCCCCAGCATGGCTATACAATGACAAATAACAAAGGTGTGCCAAGTTAGACTCCATGGTATGGATAAAATATTTACTTTAAGAGGTTTGTAAAGCCAACATTTATAGCGCTGTAATGTTACAGAATACATTTTTTTCAAACAGAGCCTGTATTTGGAACTGTTACCTATAAAGGCAGATTTATGCTCACTACCAACCAGCACAGTCATAAATTATGAGGACTGGGACACATTTTTAGTTTTTTTTTGTTGTGTTTGCTCCAGCACATGGTTTTAAAGGGGTGAACAATGACTATGATTAACTTGTGAAAGTGACTTTGCCAATGAAGAAGACTTCACTGTTTTTTTTTATGTGTTCAGGATCACTAAGCTGCTCCACTGACCTACAACTGGGATACAACGTATATTGGGAACATAACAACAGAATTTCGTTCCACTTAAAATCCAATGTGCTCGAGCTAAATTAATGAAAAATCATGTCACAGTCATCTTTGCACCATATACCTACTGCACTGTACAGTATATGTGCACAGCATGAACGCGAGCTTACTTGCATGTGACAGAAATGATCCTTTAAATACTGAGACATACAAAGAAATGATTAACTGCAGGAAGTCCTTGCACATCCTGCCATAACAGTACTTCAACCTGAAATAACAGGGCAGAGTGAACATGCTGTGAACCCAAAACTGACATACCACCTTGGATACATATAGGGGCAAGCAAAAGTACCCTACTTCTTAAAAGATGCATCGATGAATTGTTGAAATAATCTTTAGAAGCGTTGATTGCTAAAATCATTGTTAGCTGCAGCCCCAAATATATCAAAACTTTTATTTAAACAGCAAAATGCCCCATTGAGACACAATCTCTTTTACAAGGGAGCCCTGTATAGCAATTGAAGGTGATATGGAGAACTTGTTAGCAAACAGTTAGCCACTCACACATTCATCAGTTACTGAGATTATCTTTTATTTAGAGCCGTGTTTTTTGGCATCCTGGCGAATTTAAGGCCAATGTTCACTCTGTTTTTGGTCTCTACCAACCCTTGAGGGAAATATCTGGCCCTTCGCGTGCTAAATGTTCCACTTTGTTTACCAGCGAGTCACTAACTGTCTCTGTGTGCTGGGCAGATAGCCTATGAAAGCTTTTTCGCTGAAACATTAGCAACACAATGAGACCAGTTGATTCTTTCACAGGATTTAAGTGTCAGAAATATTGGGATAAAAGTATCCCCTGAAGAACTAGAGGCCTAACCTTAATTCACCCTGCACTCCAAATAGACAGAGATTCTGTATAATGGCACTGTTTTATTCTGCTTCTACAGGATGGAAAAACTGTGTTCATTGTTAGTCATGGGTCTTAGTGGGTGATACTCATGACTAATGTATCCACATACACACAGATTGTAGCCCTAAAATGTGTTATCAATGTGAAAGGGCTCTCTGTCAATGCCCAGATCAACACTCTTGTGTCAGTGTCCCAGTATTTCTGACCTAATTCTGTTTTTCACTATTTGGGGAATACACACAATTACTGAAGCCTTTATATGAAGTCTTTAACATGTAGTGGGAGAAATGACCAACTTCTGCAATACACAAAATAGGTTTCGTTTTGACTAAGCTGACAATTGCAGTGAATAATCACTGTAACATTAGGCCTTTATGTAAATTCACATTTTTTTGCACAGTGTACGGAAATCTTAAAAAGATGACGGCATGTTGAGAAAGAAAGGTAACAATAAGCAAGGTTTATAGGAATCACATGCTGGGACTTTCCAAAATTCTATTGTGGCTCAGACAATGGTGTGCCTGTCTCTTGATGGTAACAGTGACATAGTTAGAGAGAATATTGGACCCATTTCAGAGGACTGGAACCTTGAATCAAGAGAAACACACACAAATACAACGAAATGAATGCACATAAAAACATAGAGGCAGACACACAAACACATGCTTGCAAGACTGTCCGCATGCAGTACAAGGCCGAACATATTTCTGACAGTACAGGAAAAATTTATCTGGATCAACAGGATATGATACAAGATCCTTTTAGAACTGTGAATGAGAAACATTTGGAGGCAGCACAGATGAGCAATTCTGCATGTTTTATGTCCAGGAGCATTTTTCTGTATTTGATCTTCACTGCCAATAACAACTAAACTGAATTTTCTCTAGACTTGTGACAACAAGTGACAACAGTGACCCCTGCTTTTAAATGCTGCCTGCTGCCCGTGATTATCTTCAAGGGAAGCACAGAAAAAAAGGCGCTGCCACTGAAAATATTTAATGTCCTGGGTGCAACCCTTGGAACAAAAAAAGGTGAAATACGGATGATGGTGCCATGAATAACTTCTGTATCAGTAAAACTTACAAATGTTTAATACAGGAAAGTAAAAACCAGTCGCCTGTCTAGCATACATATTTTAGGAAGGTAGAAAGAAAACAGTGTCCCGGCCGTGGTTTTGTGGGGGATTTAAACCCAAGAATATAGTGTTTGACACCAGAATGAAAGCATTGTTCATTTAAACGACATCATTGTTGCGGACATGAAAATGACTGAGGGCTCTAAACTTATTCTTTTGCACAAGCACTGCATACATGTATGTGTGCACACCTTTATGTGAGTGAAGGAGAAGTGGAATATTAAATTAATAAATAAAAACCTTCTGTCTGGTTGGACACAGTTCAGTCTGATTTCAAGCTTAATTGACAGAGAACATTAGATCGACTGGAAAAAATAAAGGACTGCAGGGAACAGCTGGCAGAACACACATCCATACAGTATCAGGAGTAGATGAGGAAACATTTCCGACAGTAAAGTTTTATTCTTCCAAACCCACAGATCCCCGAGTCTTGTGATCTGCTGGCCGGGCGGCTGGCCCACTAGGACTTTTCATTGTGGGGTTTGCAAGTTCTTTCTGATTCTGTGTGGGCTCTTTCCAGAGTGCAAAGATATGCAGATTAGATCAAATGGACATTCCCAGTAGGTAAGAATATGAGAGTGAATTGTATTCTCCACATTATATGTATATTCTTCAGCTTTCTTGCACGTTGTCCTTTTTTTAATCCATATTCTCATTTTCTATTCTATTGTCTAGTGTAATTTACACGTGTAATAAATTATTTCCACACATTATGACCGTCATCTTACTTAAAATTGTAAATAATTAATTTACAAACAAATGCAAATGGAAAATACACCAACCTGCTCTGCCGATCAAAGCTAACCCGAACGCTGTCACGCGACAAACGACTCTGCACTCCTGCAAAGTTAGTAAGCAAACGCTGACATCCTAACAGTTGCTCTCTACCCAACCCAGACAAGAATAAGGCAAAAACAGAGGCTTCATTTGCCGTAAACCATTTACTAATAATCAGCTGGTCAAGAGCAAAGGTCAAAACAAAGGTCAAACAAACACAACATCAAAAATGCAATCGCAAGCAAACCACTCCGTCCAGCAGCTGCGATGAGGAGGGCAGATATCATCAGAGGATGGCTGCATGAGCTCAACTCTGAATTCCAGGATAAAAAAATGGACACGGCACACATCGTTAGTGCTGTCAAGGCTGTTAAACCCAAAGTGTGTCTGTGGACTTCTCAATTTCAAAATGTGAAACTTACATACTTCCCAAACCTGGAGTGAAAGTGAGGAAAGCAAATGTGGAACAATTCTGTATCCATCTGATGTGGCAGGCATTTTCATTTTCAATGACACTAGGGCTTCAGGATGCCCCATTTTTTTTTACCAAATAGTGTAGACATGGAAATAATTGAACTGCAAAGTGAGACTGAATTGCAAATGTTCTAACTGCTGATTCTATGCATTGAAGGTCAAAGTGCATATTGGGTGCTGTTATCCTTGTGAGATGGCGTTTTACACAGATTAAAATAACCAGTTAAAGCCCAGCACACGTGGGAAATAGCTTCTTATGCTGGCTAAACACATATAAGGCAAGGTGATATTATTAATTCATCCTTTAGATTATTTTTAAAACATCTGAAAAAAGCAACATTTATCAAGAATTCAGTTGTCCATCATCTCCCCTTGACAAAATTCATATTTCAGAATAAGCATAAACATAAGCATCATGGTCTGCTGACACCAACACCACTCAGCATTAATTTTAAAACAGCAAACATGAGCATTTTTTTTTTTAAATAACAGGAATTAGAAAGAGGCCATGGACAGGAAGACAAAGATAAGAGTGCAAATTATAGTGACAGATAAACAGATGAATCACAGTCTTGTCCAGACTTTGACTCCTGATGTTCTGAATTGTAAGAAAACACTTTCACCTGCCAGACAAGCTGACACATTTGTTCTTGTTTGCCAATACTTGAGAGTGCGGTTTTGACTGGGGTTTAAGCAGCTAAATGCCTCTTCTTACTCAGATATTTGCTCAACTATTGTCAGATCCGCTTTGAGAGGGACTAATTGAAAAAATGTACAAAAAATGACACAGACAGAACGGAGATGAGCAGCCTGAATCAGAATCTAAGACTTTCTAAGCCATAAACTCCTCGATACGCGCTCTCTTTCCAAACTCTTTTTACAGCAGAGTTCTATCGAATATCAGACGGCTGTAACACGCATGCATATAATCACAACAGTGTGTGACTGTTTCATTGACACTGTACAAATGAATGAGTGTAGCTGATCTATGGAGCAGAGATCTTATTTAATGATGGCAGCAAAGTACAGTTAGACAAGCAAAGCACATTTTACTTTTAACTTTATAGTTGTGGCATCCCGCTCCAAGTTATTATTATAACAGTATTAACTTGCAAGAATGGGGAGAGTCAGTGGCTGGGAAAGTTTGTTTTTCCATTTTAGATTTTTTAAAAATACTCATTTTCCCTAGACCATAATCTTATGAAAAAAAAGGTGCAAAAAGTAGGACCACACAAACCCCTTCTTCTGGTAAATACAAGTTTAGAGATGATGTAAAGTGTTTTTTAAATCTGAGGCACCCATGCTATTTCATTTTGCATCACACTACAAAATATCATTAGTAATTAAATGACTAACTGGAAATGAACACACATATTTAAGCCCAAAGTACAGGAAAAACTAGATGAAAGCTTTTCATTATAATTAAATCCTATAATAAAGGCTGTGTCACACCGCCCACTGTAACAATTGGCTTCCATACCCTCTGTGTAGGACTGCGTGTGAATGTGTGTGTATGTGACAACAGCAACAGCGCCCTGTTGATTTAGTTCCCCTCTCCTCAGGGACAAAGTCTGTTGTTGTCTTCCAAAATACACACACCCTCCCACAAGCACACAATGCACTCACTTGGAAACAAAGTTGTGGTGTGGCTTTTGTTGCTTGATAATTGTTTTTAGGCAAACATAATTTTGCTAGTACAGACAGCTAACCCATAACCATGAATCAATGAGATGGTAATGGAGCCATAGGGGAACAAAACACACTCAGTATACTGTGGCAATATTGCACGAGCAACACGCTCTCTCTCTACCTTTCCCTTTTTTTTGTCTCACTCTCTCCTCTACACTTAAGTTTCCATTGCTTTTACTTTTCATAGTCATTCAGCAAATCCTATACAAAAAAACAAAAATGTCTTAAGGAGAAACAAACAAACCAATAAAAGTGAAATTGAATTAGTTTGCCGTCGGCTCACCTCCATAACCATTACTTCTCCCACAGAAAGCCAGTCAGGTAAATAATCGCTTCTGCTTTAATTAATAAATGCATCATCCTTAGTGATAGAAGCTTGTTAGGCACAGTGGCAACTGCAACAGGCCTGTTTTTCTTTTGATATTTTTTCCCCCTCCCTTTCCAACTTAATTTCCACCTCTGAAACATGCTAATTGCTCTCCCTCCCTGCTTTATAAACAACAACAAAGTTTTCTCATTTGGAGGCAGACAACGGTGTAATGTGTGGCTATCGATCGCCGGGGAAAGGAGATTGCCCCTGGCTGGTCACAAACCAAATGACTATAAGATCTGAATTAAAGTGGGCCAGGTACAACTTATAAACACACTGTGCGGATACAATGACAAAGGCACGACATTTCTGAATCATTCAGTGTTGATTTCAGTATTTGGTTAGGTAAAACTCTCAATTCAGTGCACCTCAGGACCCAAAATTATAATGATAAAATACACAACAACTACTGGGTGAAACATATTACACAAATTATTTTCATTTTCAATTAATTGTTTTCTTGATGAAATGTTAGAAAAAGCAAACAATTACTACAGAAAAGCAAAAAAAGCTTACAATTGAGAAGCTAGATTTGTTAGATAGATTATCAAAATCGGCCAATCAGCTGCACAACAGAGTTTAATATTCTGTGTTTGCTACAAAAGTGAAAGGTGTCTAATTTTGAATATTTAAACTCAGTCACAGATGTTGTGTAATAATGGTCTAACATTCCCACTTAAAGCTGGTTTAGACAATATATATATATTTTAAAAAGTGATAGGAAATATAAATAAATCTGTCCATTTGTCATAGCAGATTAATTTTAGCTCCACCGTGAACAACTCCTTTTTGTTGCTCAGGGTGATTTTGTTTTTTCCTCAAAAAGCCATGGAAACATAAATGTCATGGCGACTAGCAGAGGCGAGGTGAAACTGGGAAGGCGTCTGACTTCACAGTAGTAAAGTTGATTTTGAAGTGAGACTTAAAGACACCAGGCGCTGAGTGTGTGCGGAAGAAACAAAGAGTACCCACTGATACTTTTACTGCGCCCCTGTGAGAGTACTGATTAAGATTTGTTTTTGTTAACTGGATGGTTTCTGCAAGGCAAAAACAATGAAAGGGTTGTTCTTTGTCCAAATAAGGAGCCTGAAGTCGCCTGTATTACTTTGTATCTCTACAGAGTTTTAATATTAACTGACAATAACTAATAAATATTCTACATTTTCCATGATGTCAACTCTCCGTTTCAGAGGGTTCATTTACCTATGTTTACGTGTTAACTGATAAATAGAACTGTTGTATACATAAACAGTGTCAGAAAAAAGTCAACAGTGGTACAAATGGTTTGGGGGAGCTTTAAAAAAGTCTGGAATAAATCACTAGCCATTCAGACGTCCTTTAGTGAGTAAACAAAAGGCCAAAAAAACCCCAAGACATATAGCGTGTGCTAAACAAGAGTGACAGCACTGCTTCTGGCCCCACAACTGACGTCATCACCTCGCGTACTCCTTTTCCTAGAGCCTCCTGGGTAATGAAGTCCCCTTTTAACGTGACTCCAAGTGAAATGCAGTTCTCCTTTTACAGATTAACAGTTTTATGAATATGAATGTTAACTTATATCTTAACTTATTAATTCTTATAAATAATGTGTTCTTTCTCTCAAAATAAATTCTCAACAAACATACAATCAATATTAGCAAAAGAAAACACAGGCAGCAGCAAGGAGAAATAAATACTGTCTATCTGAAAGGCAAAGAGATGTGGCAAAATAATGGCACTGAATTAAAAAAATAAAATCTGACACCCGGAAACGTATTTCTAATATAACTACTAATATTTGCTTAGCTAGGGCAGCAAATAAAGTCATTGCAGAATGATGCCTGCGGGATGAGATGTCTTCTCTAACACGTTAATAATTTCCCTGCTATTACGACGCCACAGACGCATTTGTGAGCTTTTTCTCAGCATGACTCAGCCAGTCTGAGCTCAGAAGAGGATCTGTGAGGACGTGATGGTTCTGTGATTTGAAAAACAGTACCTGCAGGATGACAAGTGAGTAAAACCTCTACTTATCTCCTGTGCGTCTCATCTCCTGGGTGAACAGCGGTCCGTATCAGTCCCATCAGTTCAACGCCTTCAGGAGCCACTCATGTCAAAGAGCACCTTGTGAGTGACAGCTAAATGACCTTGATCAACTAGACAAACGCAATGAAAGCAGTGATTACTCTGATGGCTGATAGGGGATAAGAAACCTCACAAGTACTTGGTACACACATTGACACTGTGCAGAGAGGCTGCACACAAGCACACAGAGATGACGTGGTTATCTAATGGAAAGACAGCCTGGTGATGGACAGACTGATGAAAGGTTGTACAAACGTAAGGACAGAACGTGCAACTGATTACAAGATTATGATGCTATTTATCTGGCCTGCTTGTCTTTGGACTCAATTTATGTTTTGTATCGTTAAACCGGAGTTGCATCCTCCTTCCAGGGTTGTAACAGTGTATGTAAGCCTGTGTGTGTGCTGTGTGTCTGAGCTTCTCACCCTGTGCGCCTCGTTTTCTTGTACTCTGCGTCGTAGGTCCAGTTCTTCATAAGGCGGCACCATTCCCTCTCTCCTTGCCTGCTGGTATTCTCTTCTTAGCTGCTGGATCCTGTCCACACTGGCAGGCATTCAAATGAGCACACACACACACACACAGAGGGACAAAGGAACAAACAAAATTGATTTAAGAAATAAGCATTTGGATCGTTCTAAAAAATAAAAATGCAACAGGGTTAATTAAGCTTTCACACATCTGTGGCCAATATGAAGTTTCAGACCCTACAGGTGCGCCATTGGACCCCAGCACTGAGTGAATTCAGTGTCACGTTGGGATTCAGCATGTTCACTAACGATGTACGCAATAAAGACGATTTGTAGTTTGCTTTACGTTTGATTTTTTACTTGTGAGAAATTATGCTCACAACCAAATCACATCAGTATCAGTATAAAATAAAACACTGACATCCCCCACCAACCAGCTGTCCTGATGATGAGCCAGCCAATAAAAGCCATCTGTTTATTCAAACAGTAATTTTCCTGACGTCAGCCTGCAGAAGTTTGACTGCAGAGATAAAGACTACACAGATGCACCTGTGTGCATGCAAACATGTACTACGCACACACAGATCAATCTCTTTATCGTTCTGACTGCCTACATCTAAATCTGTTTTTCCATCTTTTTTTCTTTTTCTCTTGCAAGAAGCAAGAGAACAGAAACATCAATCATATGAATATTCTCTCTCTGTCAACAGAGGAAATATACAGCATATCAACACTGAACCCTAGGCACCCTTGTGAGTCATATACACATATCCACAAACCCACACATAATGGAAATATGGAAAGTCATATCATACACATATGTACCCGTATGCACTGATAGAACTGCAGTGTGGGATTTCATGAACCAAGTTGATGGAAGAGGAAAAACCCCATCGATGCATCATCAGGCGAGAAAAGTCAGAAAAACAGCAACACATTTACTTTTTTCTCCAAGGCAGTCTGCGAACCAAATGATGCCTTCTGAGAGGTCATACAAAAGTCTCGCATCTAGGGCTGTACAATACGATCATTTTTCAAATCGATTAATTTAACAATTATTTTTTGATTAATCTTATGACTTATTTTATCCAAAATAAATATGAAATATGGCAAAGAAAACCACTGAAACGATACGCAGACCGTGCAGACAGTCACAGATTGTCTGTAATGATACATTCAGCTGTTTTATATGAAACGGCCGAACTTTAGATGACACACGATATATGTTACCATGAGAGCGGCGAGGCAGAAATTACTTTTTTATGTTTTTAACATGAAGGTGATGAAGAAATACTACGTGTCTTTGTGCTGATAATGTGCCGAGCTTGTTTGGAGACAGAAAGTAAACAGGATGCTCCGGGATACTTTCGCTTCACGTCTTCATGCTGCTTTACGTACTCGTCGACAGCAGTTGTGCTGCGGTGAAGCTCACAGAGCGAGCAGCACGTTGTTGAGTGTCTATAATAATCCCACTAACTGAGTCGGCGTATTTAGGTAACCGACTCCGTCCCCTGGTTGCGTTGCTATGTGACCCATAATGTGATATGAATATTAGTTTGTTCTAAATTTGTGAGTATTTACTTTAGAAATCCCCAGAAAAACATTTGCAAATCTTAGCAACGTACTACTCCTAACTCGAGACTTTCGCTAGCATAACTCTTTTTCAATAGTCTGGAGAAAACCCCTGTAAAATCAGGGATAACCCTGCCTTGGAGTGAGGTAAATAATCCATCCTACGCTCGAGTATGTATACTTCACAGACTAACAAAAGCACAACAAATATATGCATGTGTACCTGAATGTATATGCACTTACATTTTCTTAAAGTAAAAAGTTGTCTTTGTAAAACCATTCTTTTCCCTGATTCAGCACTGCTTGTGAGTTTGTGTGCGTGTCAGCAGAGTTTATCTCTGACCGACTATTGAGTTCCTACAAACACATCCAACAAAGATCAGAAACCCCCCCACATATGTCCTGTTATCTAGAGACTGACACATTCAACAGGGATGATGGTGCAGTGGAGTAAAACAGAATTACACCATAGTTCGAATCCCTTTTCTAATTTCTGTTTGATTTTTTACTAGATTTATAATGACCACAGAAAATGACTTGTTATACTGTTATTATTATACCATTTTAATGAAACACAAGTGTATTTGTGATCTGTATTCTAGTCTAGGAAAGTAAGAGAGCTGAGTAAGAGAGGCCTACTGAAGCAAAGTGAAAACAGATGCTAACTTTAGGAGCAAAACATATTTTATTCTTTATTGTCCTGTCACCCTGTTTTTCTATACTATTAAGTCAAATTTGCACCTTATTTATCATCCCTGAGACTATAGTGTGCCAGAATGTAGAAGGCAGAGAAATACCTTAGGTAAGTTGGCAGCTCATCACAGGAGTATCAAATATGCCGAAATAAACACTCCATGGCAATTTACATCCCACAGCTTCCCTTTCCACTTGCCCTCACCCTCAGACCACCCAGTTCTGATTGCATGTGCTTGTGGAACCTCGTAGTGTCCCAAATCTGAAAAATGACAGGTAAACCCTCTCCCTGCCCCCCTTTAACATAGATTTCTCAACAACATATTTTGCATATTTTGCAAGGGCCACCCATAACAACTCAAACCAAGGCAAAGTGGTAATCCTCATTAAACTGGATGCCTCTCAACACTCTTGCCGTCAGTGTTTTTACGTGGTTTCTGTTGCACTAGAGGTACGCTCTCTCTTTTATTACGGCCACTCCAAACTTTGCACAAATTCAAAATTAGGGAGAGGGTTAAATGTGAGATATTAAACAAAAGCTTAAGGTTTGTTCAAACAGAACACAGTGGACAAAATTAAAAGTCAGTGGAAAAACATTAGAGGATTCAAACAGACGTTGAAACATCTTCGGCAAAACATTTGCGCTTTTCCAAAAGCTGTGAAAACAACAATTGCTCAAAAACAAATAAATATGATAAACAAAGACATAACACAACACAAACAGACACACATTTATGCAAATATTTCCAGGACCACAGACTGGGGGAAGCTATTGATTAGCTTTAGAGAAACAAGAAAGCCATAAAAAAAGCAGACTTGTATGACTTCACTTTTTAACTACCTTGTGGTCGTTAAACCAATGGGATTGGTTCATGTGGTAATAGCCTCATAGCATAGCATTGTTGTGTGCTTGTGCGTGATACTCAGGATGACTCTGTACCTAAAACATGTTTGCAACTGCAATGATTGCTTTCTTGAATTATGTCACGTCAGGGATAACTATAATGAGCGTGGCAATCATTTTGGATCATTTGGGTATAATATTATGGCCAAATAATAACACATGTATAAAGCGTACATGTTTCAAAATAAAAGTGTAGGCCTGAGCTAGAGTCCAGCAAGAGATTGTCTCTCTATCTTACACACACACACACACACACACACACACACACACACACACACGCCCAGGGAGATCAATCTTTGGCTCTTGGTCTGTCACACCAATAATAATTCCATAAATGTTTAAAATCAGAATCAGAAACTCAGCATAGCTGTTAATAATGCTGCTATTAATAATTAAGATGGCTGCTCCATTAATAACATGGTGAAATACACCCTAAAATACATCAAGGTCCACAGCAAAGGAATATGTCTTAATCATTAAAGCCTATAAATATTTACAAGTCTGGTTGTGAAAAGGTGCAATTTCACCCCTAAAATCTGTTTTCTGACTTGCTTTTAATAACTTTTGATGTTTCGTCACTTGAGTCGTCCATAAGAGAGGCTTCGCTGCTGAGGCCGGGAGAAACGTGATGACGGGAGATCTGTCAAACACAATCCATTCAGGAAAAAATATATATTATGCATAGGTTTAAATTCTTCTAAAGATGGTTTATTTATTTAAACTTTAATGACCCCATTAAGTGTAAATAAATACTTTGAAAAGGCATTATCAGCCTGGTTCACTTTTACTTTTTAACAACATCAATAATTTATAAACCGTGTTGGGTGATGTGGGGAATCCATTACAAACACCAGGAAAATAAACTGATTTGTCATATCCACCTGATGATCTATTGGTATTTTACTTTCATCAGAAAAAAAAAATGTATAAGGGTTGTATACAGTCCTCGACAGGGACAGATGAAGCGACGGATACAAGAGGTTGAGACAAAGAAAGAGAAAAGCCAGTTTTTTGTGCTCTCTAACAGATGACTTAGAGCTGAAAGGCTTCATAAATCTGACACAAAATGGCCAAAGGGACTATGGTGTAGTCTGCCACACAAGCAGCAACACACACATGCATACATGCAGGGGTGGACATACACACAGGTGATGTATGATCTCCTCTTAGATGTGGCACAGGGGGAATATGTCATTCAGACTCTGGGCTCAGTCTGATTTATCACGTGTCTGCAAATGTGTGACAGTGTGTGTGTGTGTGTAGAAAAAGGAAACGCTACACAATACAAAACCATGTGCAGGAACCTGCTAAAGCCTCTTTTGTAAGATAGTCTCCTGACATCTCTTTCGTGGATGTTACAATTCAGTATCAGAGGGAACTTTCCAAATATTACACTGTGCGTGTGAGAGAGCGACGGCGAGTGTCAGTCCTGCATTTTTGGAAGAAACAAAGACAAGAAAAGGATACAGATGCTACCGACTGGTAGAGCTGATGACCTTCTGAAAAAAAAAAAAGTAAAGTAGGATTTCCTTTCATTAGCACAAGCACAAAGTCATGATAGCCAGTTGGAAAAAAAAATCGATAAAGCTTGAAAAAATAAACTGCAATTGATTTTAAAAGCTAAAGCTTAACGTATGGCTCCTTCACCCTTTTCAAGTAGAATATGTGTGACTTTGCATCCTGCTGCTGCTGATCAATGCAGCTAACTATAACTGTGCTTTGAAGCTTTACAAACGTCAGGAGTTACAGATGACTGTCTTACCCTTTTCAGTAAATGAACATTGACTTCCTATTCAAGTGAGATGTAATAAGGCCTCAAAGGGACCTTAAATCCGTTTTAGCCAACGATACAAATTGCATGAATTTACTTAATTACACATTATCATTTCATTCAATTCAGTGCAACTTCGATATTGTTCTTTATGTTGGTACAAAACACAGACACAGACTTTGTGTCAGAACTATTTGAATTCATAAATGAACTAAAAATAAGTATTGTGTCCTCTCTTGGCGATGACAGGAGGACACAAACCACAGTCAATAATTGTGAGGGAGCACAACAGGAGGAAATGTAGTTTCATATTGACTGATGATGACAAGAGGGAGTTGTAGTCTTTTTCCTTCCACACGTACACATACAGTGTGTGTGCTGGACTGTGTGTTCTCCCCGGTGTCTAGTTGTGGGGTAAAAGGACCGTTATCAGCTCTGTCTTACAAGGATCAACTAGATCACAGCAATGGACACAGGTCAATGCATTATCTCTCTCTCCCTGTATCTTGTATCTCCGTTTCACTCTCCTGCTTGCTCTCACTCACAGACACACACGGGAATACTTAACAAAAACAACTTAATCAATGTGAGATATTGTCCCTCATGTGTTGACATGGATGTGAACTTTCTATTTATATTACATGTTCTGTCATTTTGACATTTCTGTGATGTACGCAATTTTCTTCTCACATTCCCTTTTACTGCGAGTCATTTAGAGCAGTAAATATTCACAATTCTGTCACTCTTTCTCCACAATCTATTTCCAATTCCTCACACCACCATTCATCCTTTTCTTACTCTCTCGCCTCGTTGGACCCTCCACAGTTTATGCAGGTAATCATCTCTGCTGTCATTTCCATCCCCACCTTGATACCATCCATCTCTCCATCCCTCCCACTCCACCTTAATCTCTTCATCATCTGCTCATCTCCATCTCCCCTGCCCTGCCTCTCTCTTCCCTCCCCCTCATCTCGCTCTTCTTCACCAGCTTCTTCCTCCCAATCTCCAAAGCTTGTGCAAGGCTCTAATTAGCTGACGGCTCCACTAATGAAGCCTGACAACAAAAGATCAGCGGGGCTGGCAGGTGGGTCAGAGGGAGAAAAAAGAAAGGAAGAAAACTTTGTAATACAGTGCGGCTGTGTAGAGTGGATTGTATGTGCTGTCAGGTTGCTCTATTTCTCTCTTTTCCTCTACAGGCTAACAGGAAGTGACACGTGTTTTTAAAATGCAGCTGACAGGATATGACACTGCTCCTTACGCGGTGCCGTCTAAGCGCGGGGAGTAATTAGCGCTCTATCGACTGCCATGACATCAATCAGACTAGCTGTCTAAATGCCTGGGTGTGCAAGAGACACGCTCACAGTGGCAGAGTAGGGTGGCATCCTATCGTCATGACAATCAGCGAGTGTGTGTGTGGTGTATCGTACAGATTGAAATTGTCTGGCATAACATTATTTAGACAAGCCTTATTTTATGTGTTTGTGTGTGACAGACAGAGAAAGAAGGAGCGCTACAGGTGGTAAATTGGCTGGCATAAAATCATGTAGGCAGGCTGTCTGGCTCAGCGTTCCCCTTTGACTTGCACAGCCGTGTGTGTGTGGCAGGAGGCCTATTTGCCTGATGCCTCTGCCAAGCTCAATAGTTGTGGATGGCATCTCTATAAAAACTGGATTTATACTTGAAGCAAAGGGGTTAACGGCTGCCCCTTGACTGACGCCTATAGTGCTTTATTTAACTGGTTGACTGACCACAGCAAAACAGGACTAATGCATTGTACTGTATGATCACAGCGTATCATTTTTATTTATATTTCCCACTGCAATTTTGTTTCAGTTAACAAAAACAATGGGGAGAGGTCTGTTTTAATTCTTTAATTCACTGTGATACAGAGCAACGGCGCCTTTGCTAGATGTATGTTTACCAAAAGTAGACAATTACTGAACCTTTTGCTAAATTGCTTCATGTTGTCTTCATTTGGAAACACAAGCAGCCCAAGCTGACCAATCACAGGTCTTGTGGTCTTCCCATGGTTTCTCTGTGGCTATTTCAGTGCTCTATGTACTCCATTATCTTCAGTACAATTGTTTGTTTGTCACCGACTAAAACTTACAAAAATCAAATTATCAAAATTTGATGCCCCAGTTGGCAGGATAGTTTATCCATGTCTTAATAAACCATCAACAAAATGATTCACATGAGCAGTTTTGCATTTTTCTGCCATTAGTAAGGTTAAGGTTTGGGCAGTTTGCTTTTTTTACCACTATTGTGGCACAGGACAATATTGGGAGTATAAACAAAGACATCAGGCTCTATCAGAGCCAATATCAAGTTGTATTACATTGCTATATATGTCAGAGGTCGCACGGCTCCGGAGCAACTAGGGGTTAAGTGTCTTTCTCAGGGACACAATGGTGTCTCACAGTGTATTGAAACCAGAGTCTCTCACACCAAAGGCATACGTTTTATCCACTACGCCATCACCACCCCTCCATATCAGAGTGCTAAACTAACTGTAGTAGGAAAGATACAGTTTCAGGCTACCAAAGAACAGAAAAGGATCTACTGACACAAGTGGTAGAGGTCAGACTTCAGCATACAAACCAAATAACAATGTTATGGCTTTCTCCATAAACAGTAAGACTTTTGTTATACAGTACAGGAGCTGTTCAAAGCATAAGTTTACACGTCTGCCATGTGTTACAAAGTGTTACTTACACGTCTACCTTCTTGACTAAGAATCTCCCTAAATACTCCAGAAGTTTTAAGGAGTCACTCCAGCTGACCTTTACTTCACATGACCTCATCTCTCCCATGCTCTCCGTCCTTTGCTTGTTATACAAATATGTGGAGTCAACCTAGGGCGGTTTTATTAGATTTAATTTAACTTTACCTTAACCTGAATGATTTCACCCAATCTCAAGTATCAATATTACCCCTAATCTTTAGTTAAATTTTATTCCATAAACATGAGGATTCATTTTTTTTTTTAAAAAGGTGTGGACCAAGGCTAAATGATCATTCAGACGAGTTTTCCTTAATATAAACGCTTGTGAATGTCATACATCATTTATGGTAACCTGTTCATGAAAGGTCAATAATCATGGCGCGCACACTGCTACGACGAGGCACTCGACTGGATTCAATGTGATCACATTAAATGCAAGTTCATGTTTAGTAGTGTATATGGAAATTAAAAAAACATACATATTGTTTCGAGCTGTGGCAGAATCATGGAGAACTCAGCGAGGCAGTTTTCTCTTCTTTTAGAACAGGCGCTTTATTGACAGCATCAAGCAGAGAATCCCTTTACACTACAACGCCCAGACACTCACTCAACCAAGCAAATAGCATGTAGATTACGCTAACTTCCTTAGCATTGTAGGAACACATAAACCAACATGAGCCCCTATTAAACCAGGAAGCTGTCCCTATATGCCCAAGTACAACACAGAATATACACACAGTGTGCGTGTTGCTTAGCTACAACTAAAATTTCAATTTAATTCACTTTTTCATAATCTCTGCATGAAAAAGGTAAGACAGAGTACAGGGACATCTATAAATTAGATGGCAAACAACATCAAAGATGTACAAAGCTAATTCCGTCCAGCAGAGTTTACCTTCCGTCTCTTGGAACTTTTATCGTGTTCCTCTCTTTGTGTGTGTGCTTTTAAGAGTCCATGTGCCCAAGTGTCCTTTTACCTTGTACGTGCTCCACAGCGGGAGGATGTCCTTTGCATGGAATTTATTTTTCATCGAGAACTACTTGTGCAAATACGAGAGACGGAAATCATAAATGAGAGGAAGAGAGCGCAACAGGCGGGAGAGAGACCTAGAAAGGGTATATTGAAGGAAAGAGAGCAAGGGGGAGGAAGGGATGGAGCAGGCAAGTGCCTCTTGAGAGCTTTTCCTTATTAGCCAGGCTGAATCGCGCGCTTTGAGTCCGGAAAACACACACTCTGGCCCTCGTCTGCACTCCATCACTTGCCTCCCCCACCTCTTCTCATTCCTCTCTTTTAGCCCCTCTTCACATTCTCTACTCCCAGCATCTCAGTTCTGTTTAACCCTTACTTTTTTCTTCTTTCCCCTTTGCTTTTCTAAGTCTAATTCGCCCTTCTCTGTCCGTCCGTCCACCTCATTCTTCATCTCATTGGTGAATTATCCCAAAACATCCACTTAGCCTCTCTTCCCCTCTGAGTCCCTCGCTACCTCATCTTTTCTCCTTTTCTCTTGGCTAGTTCATCCACTTTTCTCATTCCTGTAATTATTTGGGTCCACTCATGTTTCCTTTCAGCGCACAACATTTGGACCCTGTATTCTCTCTTCCAAATAATCCTCTTCTCTTTCATTTTTTTTTTTAAGCTTTAAACATGCACTGGCCCTCAATCATTTTCAATCACAGTCTCTCCAGTCTGCTCCTCTTCTTTCCATTCTGTTCATTTGTCTGTTTTCCCCTCTTTCCCTGACCTTTCTCCTCCACCCTCTTCCTGCTTTTAGAAACAAAATCCCTCTTTTCTTCGACACTTCCTCTTGCTACTCATTCTGGCTCTTTCTTCTCCATGCCTCTCTTCTGTTTCACCCTTTCTCCGTTTTCTTTCTTTAATTTCCCTTCCTCTTTTTTCCTAATCCCACTTAACCTTCCATTTTACAGCCCTTTAGTTCCAAAACACTCCACACTTCTCTCTCATATCCGCCATGGTCCTTGAATCTGATTGCTCCTCGTAGTTTTTAAATTAGTAAAAAATTCCACATTTCTTTCTACAGAATTTCCCATACTAATGCACATTTTGTTAAACATCTCATTGTCTCAACAAACACAAAATAAGTATTTTAAATAACTCATTAACACTTTAACACTTTAATATAGATCTGCCACGCCCATTTGTGGGACACGTAAAACAAGTTTGTAAAGATTAAAGATTCGAACAGTCATAGGGAATGGGGACGTTTGTTTCAAGCTGCTTTAACAAACAACCAAAGCTGTGGAGAGGTAAGCCATTAATTGCAGGTCACAGGGCAAGGAGCTACATGTGCAGATGTTGCAAAAAGACAGCGGGACTTGCATTGGATCAGTTTAAAATTAACTGAAATGTGATAGAAGTCATTACAAATCGGGCCTGTAAGCTACTACTGCTCGTGCTGCAGCTATTTATCAGCGCATTTTGAAACCTCGGTTCATTCAGTAATGAGCTTTTCTTTGTGACTTATATTATTTGCGGTAATGCTTATTAGTGCTAAAATCATGTTACTACCCAAAGATATATCCCCTAATACACACACCGCCCCACCAAAACTAATTACCTACAAGAAGAAAGTGATGCGGAAAACAGCACTTGCACAGACCAACCTGGCACCCACTAAAAGCTCCTCCAGTGTGTGTGAGAAGTGTGTAAGATAAAGACAGCGAGTTTGTATTACTGTGTGTATGTGTGTGTGTGTGTGGCACTCATTGAGCTGAGAGAATGTCTGATTAATTAACATGGAGCAAAGAAAGCCTCTCCAGTGAGCAGCCAAGCAATGCTAAAAGCTCATCTCCCTCTCCTCCCTCTATGTCTCTCTTGGTCTCTTTTCACCATTTTCACTCTTAATACACATTTTGGGAGCGCGCAATGTTTCCGTCCATGTACTCTGCGAGGTAAGACAAGTGCAATCTACATATGCAAGCTTAAATATGTTAGGTAAGGTCACATATCTCATATGTCTGGTGTTTAAATCCATAAATTTGCCCATGTGTAGCATTTTAGCAGTGAAAAGAAGCCTGGCAGCCTCTACACTACATCTTACACTGTATCCTGGATTGCTGTACAGAAAGAAAAACTATTACTTAAAGCAAGAGGACGGCTGCTTTTCCAGGACTAACAAAGCTAAAGTTTTTCAGAATTTCTCGCAATGGCAGATGGTGGGACAAGTGAAAGCCGATGGCAAAATCACTCCTAACATGTGTATTTTCTTTAGTCAACAGAGCAGCAGAAAGGAGGGAGGAGAGGGGTGGAACAGGAACTTTGTCATTTCAGAAAGTGGCAACATTTTATAAGCGTTATCCATCCAGCAGATGCTCTCAAATGCTCAGATGCTCTTTCAGCATAATTAGGTAATACCACTTCTGTCATCTTGAACATGGTATTGTTTGCTTAAGGCATGTGTGTTAAAACTCTTGACAAAACCTATGTAAGCTGTGAGTATATAAGACGTGTTCTACATTATACTGCGTAAAGTGTAGGTTTGCGTATCTTTTATAAACACCGGGCAGGCCGAAAACATTACTCACACTTTACTATTTAACACAGCATAGTACATGATAACAAAAACTCCACGAATGAACCAACATCTCTCTCAAAACATGCAATTATAAGCAAAGACATCTGTTGCAAGGCTGCTGCACTGGGTTGGATTAGATGTTCAGAAGTATCACTTCTATTCGTTGTCTCAGAGTAGGAGAAGCTATGCTTTTATGTTTCTTTTGTCTTTTATTCTTGAGGTTATTTGCTCTCGACTAATCTTACAGTAACTCTCTCGCTCTCTCTCACTCTCTCAAGCTCACTCCACTCTGGTCTCTCCAGGCTGATTGTTTTCTAATTGGTGGAGTGCCAGAGGTCGTGGTTGTTATGGTAACCTGCAAGGGGCACTTGGAAGGGTTAGGTGGTGGTGGTGGTAGTGGTGGTGGTGGTGGTGGTGGTGGTTGGGAGAGCGGGAGGGGGCACCCACTCAAGAAAACGGAGGGCAGCACTCATCTAAGGCTTGGGTGGTCACTTCAGAAAATGGACTAGTTATGTGTGTGTGTGTGTGTGTGTGTGTGTGTGTGTGTGTG
>JAPMOB010204178.1:0-13529 GCA_029875015.1 Lepomis gibbosus
CTACATGGCTTCCCCACGTGTGTTGGACTATGACGCTGAGGGGCTCCCCAGTGCGATACAGACTGATGCCAACTTGGGAGTGAGAACGGGTTGAACCAACGGCTGCAGCTCAGCAGATGAACTGACCGTGGATCAGATTCTCTTTACTTCTAACAAGTCCTGATATTTACAGCTGAAACCTGATCAGTCGATTCGAGTCAATCAACAGAACACTTTTCGTGCAAAATAAAAACATGCTGGTTCCAGATTCTCACAGTGATTTTTTATTTAGTGTTGGTGGAAATAAACAAACGATTTGAAGACGCCAATTCGCCTCCGGAGTTTTCTGATTTTTTACAGATGAATCAGTAATTAAATCTAGAAAATCAATGAAAATAATTGTTAGCTGCAGCACTAATTATAATTAGCTAAAGATTTCTATTAGGGAAATGTTGCTGCCTGGACCATGCGGACCCACACAGACTGGAGAAACGAGAAACGGCGACTCAAATGGTAGAAGAATGAAATGTTTGAAATGGATCCTGTGTGTAAAATAAATTATAGACCAATAAAACTTTACATAAGGTCATATTGTATAAGTTCATTTGTAAAACAGATGAAAGCCTTTCTGAATAAACAAACTCCTGTTTGATTATTTGGTGCGCAATAAAAAACATCATTTGAGATCATTTGCAGTGCACAAACAGAGAAATCTGTTTCAAATATGTCGTTCAGTTTAATCAGGAGTCGTATTAATTAACAGGCTACTTGCCCACAGTGCAATTCATTTTCTTAACAAGGTGAACAGGAGGAAAAATTACATTTAAATTGATGTCGTTTTCATTGTTTTTGTGCACACGTACTTCTTGTGTTTTGTCCTGACGCGACCTTTAGGAGTCTTTCCTAAGTACAGTTTGATAAATGAGCTGCTTAGCAGCTATTTAAGACCATGACGAGTTTGAAAGCTTCAAGAAAAGCTTCGACTCTTTGGAAGCACAGAATGTGTTTCCACCGGCGTCTTCCTGCAACAACTCGCCTCTCATGAGATTTCAGAGCGAGACTTCAGTTTGTTGTTAAAAACAAAGGGGGTCACCGGGAGTCCCTCATAGGGATCCTTCTCATGATGATCCATCAGACACCTGATGTAACAGTCTGAGTCTATCACTGGCAACAAGAAGCACTTTCTGTGGACGCCATTTTGACGGATTCCAAAACGTTTTGTACCTACTCGTTATTTGTGGAAAAACCAGGCGACATTTACGGGAACAAAATGTTGACACACTGCTTCCAGGTTCACAGAAACTCTCCGGGAAAGACCTGTCGCTGAGTGACTTCATGTTGGACCTGAAGGACAGGTTTGCTCACCTGAGGGACACATTGTCTCACCTGAAGGACAGGTGGAAGTGGAACCTCTGTCTCAGGCCTCTGTAGGTGACGAAGGATCGTCTCGGAAAGCTTCGACTCGTCTCTTCGCAGTACGCCGTCTGAAAGTCTCCATCAGGACATTGACATACGAAGCCGCCAACCTGCAGGTTGACACACCTGCCACCATTCTTACACACACCTGAGACACAACGTCCAGACCCAGAGTCCACTTGACACCGTGCACCTGGACAGAGACAGACGATGAAGCATTAAGATGTTTAGCATGAATTAAATGTTCAGCACTAAAGGAAAAGTCATGAGCCATTAAAAGTCCATCAGTGTTAACCCTCGCCTCTTTTGACTTTTACAGGTCAAAGGTTTCTGATCTCTGAGGACACTGACAGGAAATGAGTTTAATGAAATGTTTAGTGGACAAAGGACAGAACAAACTGACCGCTGAATCTCTGAGGACACTGACAGCTGAATCCTCCCTCTGTGCGGTGACACGTCCCTCCGTTCAGACACGGGGAAGAGTAGCACTGGTCGACCTCCATGTTGCAGGTTTCCCCGGTGAAACCCGGCGGGCAGCGGCACCTCAGTCCCCCCGCCGGCTGGATGGACCTGAAAAGCAGCGTGTCGGACGCCGTGAACGCCGCCGTGCTGTGAAAGGTCAGCGCAGACACACACTTCATGTAGTTCTCGCAGGGCTCTCGCAGACAGACGTTATCATCGAACGGCAGCACTTTCTGATTGGACAGCAGCGTCAGCAGAGTCCGGTTCAGGTAGATCTGCTCCTGCAGCGTCTCAGAAGACAAGACGCCACCTCCCAGCACAACATGGTCCTCAGACGGTCGCATGGCTGAGAGTGTCAAGTTTAGGACGTTGCCCTCCACCTGGGAGTCGTCTTGGATACTGAAGACGAAGACATGGTCTCGGCGGGTAGAGAGGACAGCAGCCACAGCGTCCACAAACAGAGACAACAGAGGGGACAGGAAGTGCTGCAGAGACATGTTGTCCAATCGGATGGTGACGCTGTTGGTCAACATGTCATCGGTGATGATGGAGACGCGCAGCAAGCAGAGAGCCGTCACCTGGTGGACGCCATCTGAGGACAGACAGACAGACCAACATGAGTAGTGGGACAGACACTGCGTGGACAAACGTTTCCTGAGCGTGGCGATGGAGGAAGGGTCACGGTGTTAGAGGCATACAGTGAGCCAGCTTCAGGTGTGACGAAGACGTTCCAGACACGGATTAAGACGTGGTTTACAGAGCCGGCGAGGAGACAATGTGTCAACACATGCAAAGCAGACGCCAAATCTGAAGGCTACTTCCTGTCTGGGATTATTTCTCCTTCCTAGATCTACAGAGGTTCACCAAGTGTCCAAACAAGGTGACTGCCCACCGGTCTACACATGAAGATTCTGGTGGTTTTTGGATGTGCATGGCACGTTCTGAAGCGTTTCTCAGCCCTTTAAAGAGTTTTTAATCCTGTTCGCTGGTTCTGGATCTGCTGTTCTGGTGCTCTTAAACCTGACTGCTGCTTTCGACTCTCATTTCTGGTCTGGAGCTCTGTGTCGGTATCAGGGTTCTTCTGAGTTAGTTAGTGACCCAAAAATCTATTGCTGGACTCCAGACTCAGCTGCCAGGCTGCAGACCCAGAACAAAGAACCATGATCAGCTGTGATCTTCGTGGCCTCTCTCCCTCTTCTATCTCTGACCTTTTATCCCAAAAGCACCAGCACGGACCTTCAGATCAAGTTTTGACTGAGAACTAAAGGGGGTCAGTTTGTAGTCTGGAACAGCCCGAGGAAACTGGGTTGGCGGAGTCAGTGAGCCTTTCTGAGTTTCCTGATCTACTTTTCATTTTCCTCTGGATTTTTTTATCGTGGATCCTATTTGTCTTGGCATTTGTCAGAGCACCTTGTGACATGGTCTTTGAGAAGCGCTCCATTAATAAAGATTATTATTAATTATTATTCTAAATGTTGTTTTAAAGCTTTTGTTCATTTAATCCTGAAGGAAAAGCCTGTACATCTGCTGAAGGCCCAACCTGAAAATCGGGGGGAGAACAAACTCAAAACACTTTGGAAGATCTGAAAATGTTGATTCTTTTTATTCAGGTCTTTGTGCTGTGGGCAAAACCCTGAGTTCAGGTAAGATGTGAGTCCAGTTTGTGGTGACGGTGGCGCTAAAACGTAACGGCCTTTGACCTTTAGCTCAAAGCCCCGACTGCCTGGAACTGCTGAGGAACCCGAGACCATCAGAGAACATACAGACACAACACAAGACTCAGAAGACTCAGTGAGTCCGGAGCATCCCAACAGACTGAAGGAGCCCCCCCACCCCCCCACCCAACAGTCACAGACCCCCATCTGTAATGAGTGAACAAAAGAAACAAGCCGTCCGCTCAGTTCCACTGTCTGCTCACATTATGGAAACACTAGAACAAACTCGCTGTGACAACAGGAGCCTGTGATTGGTTCAAATGATGTGATGAAGCTGAAAATGATGATGATGATGATGATGATGACCCACAACACATCTGTAGGCGTCTGATGAGGACTAAACATCACTGTCACACAGCAGCTGCAGGATCTGAACTCTGAGACTCAAAGCTTCTGAAGTCACTGACTGTCCTCACGACCTTCTCTGGATCTTCATGTTTGGATTCTAGTTCAGCTGTTAAAGGTTCTCGCACACGTCGTTAATAAAATGCAACATTAGATTTCTGTTCTTTTCTCAAACGCAGCAAAATATCACGTTTCATAACTCGCGAATGTTCTTACAGAAAAACTAGTGGTGGAGCGGTGAGCCGAGCGCTCAGAGGGACGTTCCTATAACAGCAAAGCACCACATGAGGAAGACCTGATCCCTGGTCAGTAACTCTCAGTAACTGTTGCTGCAGCAGAAAGCTCCTCGTTTTTATCAGCAACATAAAACGAACTCTGCGGGACCGATTGCTCTTCCTGTTCCGCTCTGATGGAGGCTCTTTAGTTCTGAGCTCTGAAGCAGATTTTAACACGTCCCCCTTGTCTCCCACGGTAACCGTCAGTCTCACTGTCTGAATGAGACCAGAGCCAGACCAGGGGTCTCGTTTATAGACGGTGCGTAGCTGCTAAACAGGGCTGAAATGCTGCGAACGCCACTTCCCAAGCAAAGGTTCTGATCTATCCAGAGCTGAGGGAGAATGTTTGTCTGAACCGTGCGTACGCACAGAACGAGGAGAAACGGCGCCTCATGTGGCAGAAGGATGAAACACCGTGAGGCCTGCTGCTGTGGGACATAAGTCCAGGCTTAAAGCCTATCTGAATAAACAAACAGCTGTTTGACAGATTTTACTGAAAATGTTTGACTTTGACTGAAATGACTTTTAAACTGATGCCGTTTTCAGAGCGTCAGTCGAGCCAATAAGAGAGCAGAATTTCATTTAGCCTTTATTATCACATGTTCGTCGTCTTATGGAGCCGAACGCTGAGCACCAGCCTGTGGATGTGATGCGCTGCTTGTGAAAACACATTATGGAAATAAAACACTATTTTATGTCATTTAACACGTCCTGTTTCTTTAGCTCGTCAGCTCGTCTCTCAGCGAGCCCACTGGAAGAAATGTTTAAACTCAGAGGAAGACATTTGGTTTCCTCTTTTCAAACGGGGGAATACAGCGTCCCCAGCGTGGCCCAGCGGGGCCCAGTGTGGCCCAGCGTCCCCAGCCGAGCCCAGTATGGCCCAGCAATAATAAGTCCTCTCATCCGTCCCTACTATGAGTCCAGAGACAGGCTCTCCCTGTCCCCCCTCCCGGCCCAACACCACCCTGACACGTATTCACAATTGTGATGTAAACATCTGTTGTTGTGCGAGCAGAGCAGCTTCACAGACAGATCAGTGCGAGTTCACTTTAATCTGCATCAAGACAAAGACCTTCTCCCCCTCTCTCCCCTTTCCTTTAACATGTCCCAAATATGGAGCTGGCCTCTGTTGCCACGGGGACACATGCTGATAGAATGCCAAAGACCCCTCTCCGTGAGTCCCTGTCAGACGCCTGCTGAGACTCTTGAAACTTCATGTTGTCTGGTAACTGACAGCGTGACACAACGTTTCTTCTGAAGTGTCCAAACATCCAAAACCTGAAGACAACAGACCAATCAGAGGACAGTCTGTTCATGCAATGCAGTCAGATCCTGGGTCACGGGGGGAGGGGCTTCGGCAGGTTCTCTCAGGTGATCAGACGTCGAGACGGCGCTCTATGAAGAGTAACCATGGCAACGGCTTCTGTGCGCTACACAGCTGCAGCCTACTTAACTTATGTTAAAATCATAGGCTACATAACTTTACCTACAGGCCTTCATCTCGTTGTGCAGGACGCTCTGCCGTGTGAACTCCCTCCTGTTGGTGTTCTGGAAACTCCCAAACGGAGAGGATCAGTGTCTCTGCGCATCGCAAACAAAAAGTCTGAGACAATTCGGCAGCAGGCGGGCGTGAGGCGAGCACTTCATCTCACTGTAACTCCTGAACACAGAGCCTGATGTTCTGACTCCACATTAAAGCTCGTTCTCTGGCAGCGGCAAACAGCTTCGGTTTAATATTTGATTTGATCGCATTAATGTTTAAGTTGAGATTTAACAGAAAGGTTTTCTTGCAGCTGTGTAAAAGGAACACCGCTGGAAAAACTCCTTATCTGTTCACACATTATCGCACTTTTGTGTTTATAGCAGCACATTTAAATTAAAGGTGGCAATAAACTACTTTAGAATTCATTATTTAACTTAGCGCATGTGATTAATCGGCCAGCACTAGATGGTTTAAGTTGTGTCTGACTTGTTTCTGATGTTTTAATAATACTAAGAGTAATAAGTTATACTATAGAATAATACTAATAATTCCCAGAGTTCCTTTTGAATCTACACTTATGTTGACCCCCAAACATCCCATCAGCTGTTACTCTGTCAGAAACACCACAGAAGAAGAGGAACTGGCGTTTACATGGCATCTACACAAGGATTCGTGGCCTCACGGTGTAAACCGACACACACGGGAGGATCAAACTACGAGAGGTCATACGCAGATCCACCACGGGGAGCAATGGTGAACAGCCACGGGTCTGGGGTCAGTTCACCGTCTGTCATGTAGAAAGGAAACTCCATGGCTCATTTTTCAGTTACAGAAGCTGGGATAACAGAGGGGAGACAGGAAGTGATGTCATGACTTTGGCTCTGTATTTTAGTCCTAACCGCACACATCATAATGTGACGCTGCTTCTCTCTGGACGGTCTATGACTGTGAGAGCTGTTTTACACACACCATCATTCCTCCGTTTTACCGCTGCCATTTCTGTCATTTAAAATCTCTATGTGGACTCGCACTGCTGGTTCCGGTCAGACACAAACTAATCGATCGCTGCTGGAATGAGCGTGCTCAGTGTGTCATCATCATGTCTTCTGTTTGTGAAGCTGAATCCTCCGTCATCTGACAGAGGCAGACAGAAAACATTCTTTACTCTCTTCACACCACAGTTTCACAGGTGGTGATGGCGCAGTGGATAAGACACATGCTTGGTGTGAGCGAGCCAGGTTCAAGTCCAAATGTGTCCCTGAGCAAGATACTTAACCCCTCGTTGCTCCAGAGGCGTGTGACCTCTGACATGTGAAGCAACTGTGAGTCGCTTTGGATGAAAGCGTCAGCTGAATGAATAATTATTATTCTTCCGACATGAGAGAAAAACAGTTTTAGTTTATGTCACAGTGACATTTTTTAAAGTGACCGAACATCCTCAGAAATGGAGAACCAAGTTTTTTTGCAGTAAACTGAGGAGAGTTACATTTCTGGTGATGCTGACTCCACAAATCTGACTCTGAAGAGTAAATGAGATGATTTAACGATTTTAACCAGCAGACTAATCAATAATCCAAATAATGGTTAATTCCTAACGATGCTGTTGAGGACTGATTGATTTTATCTGAATTCAGAGTGAGCAGTAACTCCAACACTTAATGCACCCTCTCCATACAGACTCCAACTCTGAGAGTGTTTCAGGTGTTTTTAAACTTAAAGCCGGATTAACTGTTTTCCTCCCGTCCCCGTCTGCCTCTGCTCCGATAAACGAAGCTGCATTGAATTAAATTGTTCGGAGGTGTTTCTGAGGTTTCTTACCGGTCACTCGGATCTTCATGGAGGCCTCCAGAGGTCTGTTGTTGTCCAGGTCCCTGCTGAGCTGCAGCTCTCCGCTGGCCTGGTTCAGAATCAGCAGGTTCAGCTCGTTTCCCTCCAAAAAACTGAACCTCAGTTTATCAGTCACATCTGGGTCCCAGACCGGCACCGACCCAATCACTCCAGCAGGAAAGGTGTCGGACCGGTTGGTGACGTAGTTGTTGAAGATGATCTCAAAGTCCTGGAGGACAGGGACGTTGTCATTGACGTCCAGCAGGTGGATGTGGACGGCGGCCCGGCTCACTAATGGAGCCGAGGTGGCCTGGACGATGATGGTATATTTGGATTTTGACTCATAATCCAAGTCAGTGAGCGCGATGAGGTCCCCGTTAAAGATGTCCAGCTGGAAGACTTCAGGGACATTTCCCTCCACGATCTGAAACAGGATCAGGGCGTTCGTTCCCTCGTCAGGATCCGTTGCGGTGATTCGAGCAAGGACTGAGCCCACGGGACTGTTCTCCGTCACATAGAGGTTCATCTGGTCTTCCTCAAACACAGGAGCATTATCATTGATGTCCAAGACAGACACCTGGACGTCCACTGTGGCTCTCAGAGGGGGGACACCTTTGTCCACAGCAACCGCTCGGAGGTGGTACACCTCCACGTTCTCTCGGTCCAGTTTCCTTGCCGTCCTAATGATGCCAGAGTACGGCTCGATGAAGAAGTCTCCGTCTTCACTGCTGTGGAAGGAGTAGCTGACTCTGCCGTTAGCACCGGAGTCTCGGTCGGAGGCGCAGATCTGCAGCACGCTGGTGTGAACCGGAGCGTCTTCAAACACAGAACCCTGGTAGAGGTCCCGTTGGAACTGTGGAGTGTTATCATTGGCGTCCAGCACCATGATCTCAACGTACGTGGTGTCTGATTTCTGAGGGATGCCGTGGTCATGTGCGATGATGGCGAGGGTGTAGGAGGCCTGGTCCTCGTAGTCCACATCAGTCTGTGTGGTGATGGCACCTGTTCCCGGGTGGATTTTAAACTGAGGCACGTTGTCCCCCATGATGTAACTAATGCGAGCGTTCTCTCCAGTGTCTTCGTCCGTTGCACTGATGATGACCACGGTGGAGCCAACAGGCTGGTCCTCGCTCATCATCACCTGGTAGTTGGTGCTCTGGAACACCGGCTGGTGCGTGTTGGCATCAGTGACGTTGACATAAACCTGCACGGCGTCTTGGAGCGTGCCATCTGACGCCGTCACCGTCAGGACATACTGTCGCTCCTGCTTGTAGTCCAGTGGCAACGCCAAGGTGATCAAACCGCCAGCGCTCTGGCTGCTGATGGAGAACCTGTTCCTGGTGTTTCCACTGGAGATCTGGTAGGTCACGATGCTGTTGGCGTCGCAGTCGACGGCAGACAGCAGCAGCACGCTGGTTCCCACAGCCGCGTCCTCGTTGATCTTAATGTTGTACAGCGTCTGAGTGTACGTGGGAACATTATCATTCACATCGAGGACCGTCAGGCTGACAGAGGCGGAGGACGACATAGCAGGAACTCCATGATCCACGGCTTCCACCCCGAACGTGTAAAACTCTGTGGTCTCCCTGTCCAGTGTGCCGGTGACGGTCACCCACCCAGTGCTTTTGTTGATGGTGAAGGGGAAGTCCGGCGCTGCGTCCGTCAGCCGATACTCCAAGTGAGAGTTGTTACCAGAGTCGGCGTCAATGGCCTGGATGTGAATCACCGAGTGACCGGTGACCGCACTCTCCAGGACTGTGGCCTGGAGCGGCGAGCTGACAAACATGGGGGCATTGTCATTCACATCCACCACCCTGACGACCACGAGCCCGGTGCTGTTAATGAGCGGAGGGCGGCCGCCATCCTGAGCTTTGACCCGCAGGTTGTACTCCCTGACGGTCTCATGGTCCAGAGGGCTGATGAGGAAGATGACGCCGGTCAGGGAGTGGATGTAGAACTGGCCCCTGACATTGCCACTGATGATGCTGTAGTGGACTTTGCCGTTGTCGCCCTCGTCCTCGTCTGTGGCTTCCACCTGAGTCACTCTGGTGTTCGCCGCCATGCTCTCCAACACTTGGACAACGTGGCGTCTCTGGATGAACTGTGGGTAATTGTCGTTCTCATCCTCAACACTGACGAACATGGTGGCCGTGGAGGAGAGAGGTCCTGGATTCCTGCCTTGGTCGCTGGCTTCCACCAGCAGCCGGTACTGCGCAACACTTTCCCTGTCGGGCCGCTCTGTCACCCGGACCACTCCGGTCCTGGGGTTGATCTCAAAGGGAGCGGCGTCCTCCTTGCTGATTATCCTGTAGATCATGTTGCCGTTGGACGGAGCATCTCCGTCTGACGCCCTAATGGTCAGCATCTCAAACCCAGACTCCACGTTCTCCCTGAGGCTGATCCTGTACTCGGTCTGCTCAAACACCGGCCCGTGGTCGTTTGTGTCGCTGACAGTGATGGTCAGGTACGCAGTGGATGACTTCCTCGGCTCTCCGTTATCAGTAGCAACGACCCTGAAGACGTGCGTGTCCTTGACCTCCCGGTCCAGTGGCTGCAGGGTGGAGATGGCCCCGGTGAACGGGTCGATCTGGAAGTAGTTGTTGGACCGGCTGTCGAACAGAGCCTCCATGTGGTAGTTCACCTGGCCGGCGGCTCCAAGGTCTACATCCAGAGCTTTCAGCGTGATGACACGTGTCCTCGCTGGCTCGTTCTCGGGTACAGAGACCTGATAGTTGGGCAGCTGGAAGTGAGGCGCTGAATTCACAGGTGCACGTCTTCTGCGTTTAGAAAATACTGGAGTGACGTCAGCAGGTGGGTCGGCGTGGCGGAGCTTCAGGAGCACGAGCGTGGAGGTGTGGTGGCTGCAAGCGTCCCATAACGCGCACACGGCCTCCAGCTCGGACGCCAAACATTCAGGACTTAAACCACCAGAGAAACTTCTCTTCTGTCCTTTAGCTGCGCAGGAAATCTGAAAATGTTGGTTTCTGCGCAGGAAATGCGGCAGGTGATGGTGAACTTTGCTCCGCAGGTGGTCGGTGAGGGCGCATGGCGGCACCGTGCAGGACCGGAGCGTCATGTGAACGCTTACCACTGAGTTGACGGACTGTCGGATCACACAGTCCCGGCTGTGGAGGAGCAGCCGGAGGCGGATCACGATGGACTCCTGTGGATCAGTCAGGGATCGGAGCTGAACATAGACCGGAACAGGGTTTCTCATCCGGAACCCGCATCCCGACACTCCAGAGAGAAAAACAACACATGTTCGTCTCTGGATGTGGATGAAGCGGCGGACGGAACCGGGAGTTAAATCCCGGTGAATGTGATAAATCCAACCTGGTCCCACCGAGGCGTTGAGCAGCACGGACCCGGACCCGGACCCGGAGCAGGGCTTTAGCCTGACCAGCAGAAAAAGAAACAAACAGCCGATCCGGACCAGGTTCACAGAGAAATCCATGACGGAGACACTAAACCCTCCACCTCCTCTCCATGTTTCACACTGAGTCAAACTTTCATCCTCCCACCAGCTCACAGGGCTGATCAGGGTCCAGCAGCCAATCAGGGTCCAGCAGACAGTCAGGGGAGGGGGCGGGGGCGGGGGTACTACGCAGAGTTTTTTACTTATTAGTTTATTTATTTAACCTGTTTGAACAAATATAAAAGAAACCATGACAACATCAGACAGGTGTCCTGCTGAGCTGACTCACCTCAGTTGAAGCTCTTTAACCCTGTGATGGTTTCTTTCCCAGACTCCTTTGCTGCTCTGAGCTGCAGCGGCGCCTGTGGAGGGTCAGGAAGGATCCATGAGAGGAGAAGCATCAGGTGCAGCTGAGCGCTTTGCTGAGGATGAATATGTGGGAGATTCTGGAGCTCTTCAGGACTGTCTCTCTGCTGGCCTCAGCTCTCTCTGGATCTGGTCTTTGGACCACCTGATTAAATAAAGCTGCACTATAAGACAAGTTGGTTTAACTTGGAAATGTAAGTTAAAGAACTTGAAGACAAATTCAAGTTCCTAAACTTGATATAACTGTGTTCTGGTTGTTTAGTTACTTTTCAGAACTTGCTTTTTTAACTTTGACTTAAAATGAATTATTATTTTACTTTATCAATGCAAGAAAAACTTGTGTACCCGACACATTATTCTAACTCAGTTTAAAACAACTGATTCATCCTCCTTACCCTCAACTGAAGATCTAAGTTCCACAGTAGTTTCAGGTTTCAGGTGTATTTGTGTGTCAGGGTCACCCTCCGGCGGCTGTAGACCTCGTTTAGCACAAAGTGTCCACATTTCAGTTGGATGTGAATAAGTGACTGATCAGCAGTGTCTAATATGTTGATCACGTTTCAGCTGGTTTGAAGAAGACACTTTCTCTCTTCTGATAACTTACATCCCCAAGTTTAACTTTTAAAATCCAAAACCTGTCAGAGCTCTTTGAGTTAAAAAGTAGTGAGAGAGCGTAACTAATGGGCTGTGATGGTTTACAGTGTTTAGAAATGATGGGCTTCATCCCCCCAGCAGAGATCAGGAGCTCTGAAGCTGGTCTGGAGGCCCCTGAGGGTCCCTATCCAGGATGCTGCTCTAATAATAATCATCACAACGATACATTTCCTTAATACAGCGCTTTCAAAGGCACTTTATTTAGTAAGAAACAAGATCAGCGTAATATCCACTCTCTCCTGTCCCTGGTCTCTGTATGCTGAAGGAAGCAGCGCCACCTGGTGGACTCACTGGTAGTTTCCTTAAGTACAGCAGAGTGAAACCGAACTAACATGCAGTGATTTCTAAGTGATCTGTTTTCTGACTTTGAAACATAAATAAACTCTTTTTGGAACATGTTGGGGAATAAACGTCAGTGACATTTAGATCTGACTCAAAGAGATAAACTCCCACACGCTGACGTGAATTTGTTAGTGCTAATGTTACTGTGCTGATGCCTTTTTTATATTTGGAAACGGTGGTGATGGAACAGTGGAGAAGACACATGGCTTTGGTGTGAGAGACCCGGGTTTAATCCTCCACCAATGTGTCCCTGAACGAGACACTTAACCCCTCGTTGCTCCAGAAGCGTGCGACCTCTGACATGTACAGCAACTGTACGTTGCTTTGGATAAAAAGCGTCAGCTGAATGAATAAATGTTGTAATATTTGGAGAATGAGATCCCAGAATCTGAGAGACGGCTGCAGTGAGAACAGACAGCTGCAGATTCTCAGTCTGCTCATTTTATCAGCCTGGTTTTAAATGTTCGTGGAATCGTGGAGGACAGTTTCTCTTTTGTTTACATGTCACATCAAAGCGCAACTCTGTGATTGGTCATCCTGAATGTTCATGACGTGATCAGTCATGAGATGACGCCCTCCATGTGTCTCAGGTGGTTCAGATCTCAGACTGAAGAGTCTGATCAGTGAAACCACGTCTGGGTTTGAGGCTTTCACTCTGTCCAGATCTTGAAAATGTGTAAATGACTCTGACTTCTTCAAAATATCATTTATCTGTGTTTGAGTTTATGAGGATAATGTAACGTGGATTAGAAACTGGTTATTGTGCTTTTCATGAAAACTACAGGAGAACAAACAGTCAGATAACAACACTCACAGAGACCTGAAACTATAAAAGCCAGGGAGCTTTGCACATTTGACTTCAGGACAGTTTGTTAAACATAGAAACGGTATCTTGTGGAATCTCATGCAAGAACGAACCCCTGAATGTCGCCTACTTTCTTGTTAGAGAAGTCACATTAGCTCAACCAAAAAAAGGTCAAATTACATAAATGTTTGCATATTTTGACTAATTAACACTTTTTCCTTAGAAAACACCTTTAAAAAAATCAGAACCGAAGGTCAAATAAAATCAGACAGTCTTTCCCCTAAAATGATCTCCTGAAACCTAAAACTAAACATTTCATTTGAACGTTCTGCCTGGCGGGCTAAATTCAGGGCTAATCTGCCTGGCGGGCTAAATTCAGGGCTAATCTGCCTGACGGGCTAAATTCAGGGCTGGTCTGCCTGACGGGCTAAATTCAGGGCTAATC
>JAPMOB010204180.1:0-15004 GCA_029875015.1 Lepomis gibbosus
ACAACTTTTGACAGTGGAAACGCAAATAATTGCGTACCGTACCGAACTGAACCGTACCGCACCACTCAGTGGAAACGAGCAAGATACAGGCTGCTTCCCAGATGTGCCTGTGTTGGTTAATGGCTCAACTACAGACCCTGTCTGCACTGCATGCACAGCTAAAGTCCAACTTTTGCCAGGCTTCTACACATTTTATGAAGTACAGTAGATCCTGACTGGTATCTTGCAGTGTTCAAAGTGATATGTAAATCTGTTTGAAATTAGGAATCTAAAGTTTGATAGATTCAGAAAGAACCTACTGCCAGACACTATGGTCACTGGTACTAGTGCAATAAGTGCAGAAAGCCACCATATTTAATATTTTTACATTAGCCTGCTGCATTAAGAAATAATAGATAGAAAAGTACTTTGTGTGCATTATGGTCCCCATGAATACACCATGTGTAATTATGACTAAAAGCCACTTCTTTGTAGGACTGCTTAATCATAGGCTTTATAGTTTGATCCTGCTAAACTGAGCAGGCCAGCGCCTTGCATGACAGCTCTACTGCCATTGGCATGGGTGTAAAGACATTAGGTGCATGTACTGCTGCAGTGACTTTAAAATGTAGAAGCATGTTTTTAATTAAACTATCATTGATAAAAACATCTTTCCAAAAAAAATTCACTTTAACTTAAAATTTTATATAAGTCAAACTTGGACAGAAAGAACCCTGTCACCTTGTCTCTTCTTGTGGTATCCTTGAGTGATGCACCATTCAGAAGTACGGTCAAATATCTGGAAATTGTTTAATGTGACTGACAATGTGGGTTTGTGAACTGTGGTTTTTTTAAATAGAAAATGTCTCTACGGTGTGTTATGATGCTCTTTGTAAGCATTAGGAGCTATGTGGTTTATTCAGATTCAATAACATTTTTCTGTCATGGCAATATATGGAATTGGTGTCAAAAAGAGGTTGCTAACCCCTGGAAACGATCAAACCCCTGCAAAGGGAAGAATGAGCCTATTAGGTTTCCTTCCATGGGCTTTAAGGGGAGAATCATAATTCACCCCCCACTCTGTGAATACTAAAGGACATTCTTTGAAGTTTTAAACCAGACTTGCAAATCAGGGCACCCCTTTCTCATCAACACAGTCTTAACAACTTCAGGAAGTTCGACTCTAACTTTGAAAATCCCAAATCCCTGATCAGACTAAGAGAATAATACACACATTGCACCTACTGTAGATTTACATTTTCACCTTATTTGTTCTTCAGTCTGGTCCACTTTTTAAAGCAACAGGGGTCATGGTTTCAATTTACCAGAAATGACTGTATTTCATTCCCTTGTTCACCAGTGTTAAAAGTTGTGAAATTGAATTCCATTACAATTCCAAATTGAATTTCAGATCTTCTTCTGCAGTATTTTTTTCCTAACAAAATATAATAGTTAACCTGTTACAATGGCAGGCTGTTTAAAGATTTTCAATTTGAACACCCTTCATTTTCAACATGAGTGAGCTGATTGAGATCAAACAATATAGGAGAGGACAGACAAACAAAAGAAGAGTACCCTGCAAAACCATGTTCACGCAATGGTGGTATTCCTAAAGCCATCATACTCCAATGCCGACTGGGAAGGAAAGCTTGCTCTGCAAAGAATAGGAAAACAACCCAGCACATGGGGTAGATATTGAAAAAAATAGACAATTAATAAGTATTGTAATAAATATTATTTAATAGCATTTTAACCTACAGCATCATGACCAATCTAACATTGGTCTCACGATGGCCAGAACTAGCTGACTGTGCAGACTACAGTAACAGCCTGCACAGTAATTAGCAGCTCGAACGAGATCTTGACTATAGAGATATTTATAAGTCTGCCATCATCAAATCTTTATATCTGTTTTATATTTAACAAGTAGAACATTACACTATCTTATTTTGCCTCCATATGCTTTTGATCTGTATCTTGCGGCATCTGGATCTTGGGTGGAACAGTATCAATACATTGGACTCCTTTCTAGTTTTGCCAAATAGACATCATGATAATCAAACCTGACCCACCCTTAAAGGTAGCAGTCACTGTACAGTATGAAACCCTACAAGTCACCTGAAAAAGTGCTGCTGGTGGTTTGAAAATGTATTTTAAGCGTGGAAAATGTGTCTGCTTCAGTCACAAACTAATTTTGTGTAATCTGTACAGTCACATCTTTAATTTTGGGGCAATCAGGAGTAGAGCAGAGTGACATTCCACTTTCAGTAACATACACAGCAGCGTTTGGCAATATATAGTTAGTTATAGTTACATTTTATACAGATAGTCAAATGTCTTTAATGTGACTATTACACCTACAATGTGTATGGGCTCTATCACTTTCCATTAGGTGTGAGCCGCACTAGCACAACTCCACTGTCTTTTCAATTATCATTTTACATAGTGCGATAAAAGGCGTGAGATACCTCACTCACCTTGATCACAAGTGGGGGGTTTCTAGCCACTGGCATAATCAGAGTGATGCATTTCTACTTGGTGGTGGAATAAACAAAAGCATGGAGTGGGCTTTCAATGAGTTTTGATTGAGAGACATTATTTTAAATGTGCCCTTCTCTTGTTGCTTGCATATGATCACAAATACTTGATCCAAATTGGTGACTGATAATACAGCACTTGAGCCAAGTGTTGGCTGTGATGACATGACTTTGTTGAGCACACATTGGTGTGGCTAAAGCAGAATGCCTAGGCCCATAGAAAAACATGGAAGAGAAAGGAATGGCCCATAACATAAAGTGGTATTGCACTTACTTTGCAATTTAGCTTTAACCAACATTTCCCAATAACTATTTGCTGCAGATTTAATTTCTTACATCTACATTACTTTACTTTTATTTAATAAATAATGTTATATTTTACTGCCTTACTCTAAAAACTTGCTGTTTTTAGAGTAAGGCGTTAATGATGACAGCCACCATAACACACCAGAATAGACACACCTTCAAACACAAATTAAACAGTTTATCTATATGCATAGGCATTGTGTGTAAGATTAAAATTCTGTGCTCATACAGCTTATTTTTCTGGTAATTCTACAGTCTTTTTATGTAGGGGACTCAAAAGAACATGCATGAAATTTCTAAGGATATCAATTCCATTCTTGTATGAGTTTAATGTTTCAAGCTAGTTTCCTATGAGCAGTTAAAGTTTTGTAATTATGAGCCATAACTTTTATGAGATGCTGAGTGTGTAAGTCCAAGATCCAAGCAGACCCTATGTAGTGAACAGCTTATGATGATGAGAGAAAATCTCCATAACATCAATATTTTTGAAGTAAATTGCAGTGTAAAACACATAATCGCCCACACACTGTGGACAGTATCTATTTAGATGGAGAATCAAAGGGAAAGCAGATGGGACTGTAGTCTAAAATACTTTCCACTTGAAGTAGACAGCTCTTGTTCAGAACTCTCTCAGTAGCTGGGCTTGTTCCAGACGCCCAGCTGGAGAAGTGCAGCTCAAACTACTTGGCTCCCACCACTCTCACCACACTGTCGTTGGGTAGAGCGTTGATTTATGACAGAAGTCCTCCTACTCAACTGGACAAACGCGGGTAGAGATAAAGAATGGCACTAAAGAAGCCAGACACAACAGTGTATTTTTTGCCATATTGTACACATATGCAGCTGCTTCTACTGAAAATGAAAGAAAAACACAACCTGATACACATTACATGTCCTATGGTGTATGTCGTTACGGTATGTGTAAGATTTGAATTTCAGACTTCATGTAAATAATTCTTTCAAATTAAGTAGTATTACAAAATGTTAACCTTTTTTACTGTAGTTAAGGCTATTCATGTCAATACAGGTGTTTTAACACATTTTGGCCAATTAGACATCTGCTAAAGATAAAATTGAGTGGAGTTATGCACCAAATTACATAACTTATATAACTTACAAGTTTCACTTGTTTACCAAACTTCTAATACATTACATGTTAACCTTTGGTCAACTTATAGAATGAAGTAACAAAGATGTAAGTTGTCCTGCACTAAATGGTGCAACAAAAGAGAGAAAGAGTTATCAGGCTCCACACACACACACACACACACACACACACACACACACATAAAACATGTGTTCTAATCAGCCAAAATAAGTCAAAGCACCTGTTGAGGGGTACCACGAGAGTGTAAGTCTTCTAATCTTCATTTGTCCCATTGAGTTCTACAGGTATGTGGCTGGAAGTTTTCAGAATACTCCAACATAAAACAACATACAACTGTTTCAGCTGTGCCTTTTGTCTGTTTTCTCAACATTCATTCACTTAAAACAAATACACACACTTACAATTGCTGTCATTTAAATTTGATTCTTTTTGACATATTTTTCATGTAAAAGCAAGGTTATGTTTTTAGTGGTTCTCCATTAAACACTCAAACATAGTATGCTTTGACCTTAAAAGTCAGCAAGCCACTAATGTACAAATGAAGTGCACGAAGCATGTGGGACATGATTGTACAATGGAAACTGGAGAGGCTCTTTCACTCTGTGACACCCACATGTAAACAGCTATCAGAAAAAAAAATAGCATAGCTTATGACCCAACCGCAAGGTGAGTGTACAAATGCATATTTGGTAAGATGAGATTTAAAAAAGTTTTAGCAGTAAATATAAGCTAATTTAGACAGAAAAGGGCTTACTTGCTTTCAGACTTGCTCATGTACGATATGTACTATGAGATCTTACTAGTATTTATTGCTGCTCTTACTAGTATGTATTGTCAGATCTGTAATGTAATGTAATGTAATGTAATGAATGAATTTGAGCTTTTCTGTCCAGTGGCAAAGTTTGTTTATAGATCATCTAAATCATAATTGAATATTTTATTCTATGTATGTTGTACACTATATACTGCACCATTACCAACCACTTGCCTTTATATTGTTTTAGCGATGTTAAATTATTCAGCTACTAATTTTAGAAGATTTTATAAGTGTGGCTTCCAGACCCATCTGTAAGACCACCAAATAACTAGTATCATGGTGGTCATAAAAACCATGTTCCACTGATGCTGTGTTCCAGGTAACTCGGACCTCAGAAATTTCCGACCAACTAGAAAAACTATCCTGGAACGCCACTTGAAGTCAGATTTCCTACTTGTAAACTTGGAGAAAGAATTTGTACCCCGACTTTACGCGTAGCAGCAAATGACATCACACAACAATTGCAGTTCCCACGGAAGCACAAATATTTCACAAACTAAAAGGCAACATAAAGTATATTTCCATGTATTTAAATTAAAATTATTCATGCTATCATATAAAAAAGCCTGTTCTGCATGTAAATTGATGTAGAAATGTTTTGCCGATGTTATTAGGTAGGTGATTACAGTAATGAATCTCTGAAAGTCATCTTCTCTTCCCAAGAGTTATTCAGTAAAATGTTAAAAAAGCCAAAACATTTGATAACATTAGGAAGTATAATCTACAACATTTACTGACTTTTAAGGATTAGCACTTCAGTCTATTGTTTTCATTAAAATGGTTAATTAATACAGAGGGCATTGCTGAGGGTGCAACAGGGTGTACACTTGACAAAAGAACACAGATTGAGAAAGGCCCATAGTTTGTCACGGTCAGCCATGTATTTCATTCACTTTCGGCGTCAGGCACCACCATGCACCTGGAACACTTTGAGGTTGAAAGTTGGATATTTCAAGTTGGACATTTCCCAGTTCTGAGCCGTCTGGAACGCGGCATGAGCTTTTCCACAACTTAGCACAAAATTAAGAAGTAAAATGCTGCAGGAGACTCAAACCGGTTTTCTTTTAAAACATCATGAAAGACACATCTTCATTTTCCAATGTCAAAAACAATTCACCTAGCGGCTATATTACCTACTTTTAGGCACCACAGAACGTGATCAATCAACTGAATCTAAGTTCTTAATTACGTTCTAATGCCATAGACATTTTATCACAGCAGATATTTCTACTTGTCATGGCAGGCAAAGCACAGGTGAAACAAATTTAGTTAATGACGGCTCAGTTCTATAAAGTGTCCTTAAGCCAGGCCAGTGAGCCAGCATGCAGAACACCAGGACCCTGGAACTAGCTCACCTAAATGGAATGCAGTCCATTATAATGTTATCAATTACACCTGAGCCTGCTATGACATGCCAAAATGTCTGCCTTGAAAACGTTCTATTAACGTTTGTTAATCATGACAGAAATGAGGAAAAGAACTGGAAACATGCAGCCAAAAACGACACGTAAAAATCCAATTAATCATGTGACACATTTGGCTTGTTGCAAGGAAACAATATTATCTGTGGCATTCAAAGCTAATGAAAAACAGGCCACATAGATAAACAATTTGTTTATCTTTGTAGACCCATTTTATTTTATATTTTGTATTGTAGTAAACATAAGAATTTGAGTAGAATATAGTTTTGTAAGGTGTTAATTGCAGTTATTTGCCTTCACACATCCCAGGTGTAGCTCAGTTCTAGAATAAAAAACAACAAAGCTGTTTCTCAGGACCAGGAGGATAAAGAAACAACTGCCAAAGGATTGTATCTATTTCTCAGCTGAGAAAGGTTCCTGGAGTCAATGTGCAGTTTTATGTTAGATTTTAAATGTAGAAAGTACATTTTTGTTAGAATAAATACTTCAGCTGCATTTCTGGTGTGTACTGAATACAAATGTCACTGTCAATAGGGGAAATTTAAGAGCTTTAGCTGAGGAAAGCACACAACTCTTCTGTGACTGTGCACCTTTGTGCTAACATCCCTACTCAGTGTTAGCAATCTTACCACTCCTCAATGAGCTTTGAGGGTAGTGAGCCTTTGAAACAAACACACTTGGAAGCTAAGCACTGCTATATGTTCTCGATTCATCGTGTGTACCACAATAAATCCTCTAAGCGGTAGAGTGTGTATTTAATACAAACATCATCAAGGATCATCATAAATTGTTGCTGCCCCTTTGGCTGCAGTGGTATTATTGTACCCCACCTGATTACCACAGCCAAGTAGGATATCATATGCAAATGACAGAAAGTGTGTAGTGCCTGATAAGTTTGTCAGTCCACTGTTCAAACATCAAGGCAGGCACCCATGCTCATGGGGCACTGCGCAGGAATCCCTCCTGGTCAAAGAAAACACAATCATGCTTTTCTGTGCTCCATGCCATCAACACAGAGCAGTAATACAATTATTATAAGCCAGGCCCTAAAAGGTCTTAGCAAAGAACCTGAAATATGTTCATCTGTCTGCTAGTCGAGTTTAAATCCAAATTGCCTAGAAGTCCCTTTGCCTCAGTGTATTTTCATGTCAGGAGGTTAATTAGCATCAGGGGTAAGAAATTTATTTACGTTCTTAATCCGGTGTTGGGCCTTAAATTACTGCGTTTGCCAGTGGAGCCAGATGTTAACTTTTAAAATAAACGCATAAGCTTTATTAACCTATTTTCTGGCACCAACCCATTTATATTTGTTGTTATTGTCTATTGTTCCTGTCATCAGTCACAAGTGTACGAATCTGTCAACAAAGATTTAAAGGCTGAGATTGTGGGAAGTTTGCACTGGTCTCTGAAATAACAGTCAGAGCCGTCATGATCATGTCAAACAAATCTGAACATGATAGGGTTTTAGCTAGTTAACAATACAAATCTGATTGCAGTATGCTTGACTACAAATGTAATCTGAAAAATCGGTTCTGAAATGAATGACATAAATTATAGTTGGCAAGGACTTTAAATGTCTTCTAGTGTATTACCAGCTTTAACTATCTTATAAGTATTTTTCACATTTCGCACCCTGCACTGTTACATAATTTCACATACATAGTTCACATACATGTAGCCCACATGGTCAGGATTGTGATGATACTCACTCACTCACTCACTCACTCACTCACTCACTGAGTGATGATTACCATAGTCTTTATAATTAGTAAGCTAACTTGCTTGCCAAGATTTCAGCTGACATTCATTTTTTTGTAAAGACTGCATAAAGCTGAAATCATAGTGTATTGGCACAGTATTTCTAATACTTTCCAGAGTTAAACAGGCACAATTTAATATATGATAGTTTAATAAGAAGAGAAATGAAAATGATTCATTCCTTCTTCTGGTCTTCTTACTTATGCCTGTCAGCACATGTTTTCATAGTTGTAGATTTATGTCCCTTTAATGGCTAGTACTGGAAGGTAGAGGTATCTGTTAAAGCAGGTGTTGAGTGCTGAGTTCCTCCGTTACAATAGTTAGACTTCAGTGTTGGTTTACCAGACAAAATCTGTCTAGAAAGTATGTTTATGTGGCACTATGAGGCCACTTTTTCTTTGGATACCTTAATCTTTCTCCCTCCACACTGTATGTGCTATAGGGGATGCAAGTTGGCTGATCATTATATGGGAAAATCTTTGAGAGTTTAACATATTCAGTGTTTTTCTCTGGCTGTTCTTGTAGCAGAGATGTACTAAACAGTGTTTCTCCCCACATGTCTATGAGTGTAAGAAGAATGGAGCTGGAATCTGTTTGCATTCATTCAATCAATCTGACTCCAATGGCCCAACACTGAACCAGATTCTCAGAAATATCAAATTAAAGAAAATAACCCCCACTCCCACAAAAAGTTTTGGTCAACATGGTAACTTCTCAAGCTAAAAAATGTGACAATAAAACAATTTATTTTAGAACCTTATGCAATGTTGTGAGGTTAAATACGTGATGAAATAAATATGAACATATGGTTAATATTTGGTCTGATACTTTTGGACATTGACTATTCTTGCACAGTAATAACTTGTACTTATCAGTAAATGTCCTTTTTGCACTTCTAGTTAGTGCATTTCATTGGCTTGTACCTGTTTTCTGCACAATGACAATACAATTGAAACTAAAATAATCTATTCTAATCTTATGTCTTTCAGAAATCTTACCAAAACTTGATCTCTTAGGTCCAATAACAAACCTGATGATTTTTTTAAATGGTCATAGAGATGATGTCATAGGGTATTTATCTCTTTTTCTAGTAGTAATCCAATTGTGACAGTCGAGTACTCCCTTGTCAGTTAAATCAAATTAGATTTTTTTCCTCAGCAGATATTTGATCGATGACTTCACCTACATATCACTACATATCACCAACACTCAAAAGACTGCAGTTTTTAAGCAGTACCTGTTTAAACCAAAGTTTATCTTGAAAGTGGTGCTAGAAAAAAATTTCATGGAGCAACGTAAAACAATACAAACATCAATAAGTTTCTTCCTCCTGACTGGAGAATGGCCATGCATAGCCAATGTTGTGTGTTTAGGAGTGGGGTCAGGTGTAACAGTATTTAGAAAATTGAAGGTTTGGCTTGCATGAGGGGTTGCAGGGTCTCCAGAATCACTTTCTTTGGTTTGGGAGTGTGTAGTTGCGCTGTGCATGGTGCAAATGTCTTTTAAAGATATGCAACAGCAATGACACTTTTGCATTTAATACTTTTCAAGTGGATAACAAGGAGTCTAGGATTCAGTAGTCTAAATTGATACTGAAATTTAGCCATATACTGTACACTATATTGAAATAGGAAAAGAGGCTTTTGTTTTGACAGAATCGGTTGAGGGCACAGTGGTTTTCCTAAGTCTCTACAAGAAATTTCCCATCACAGAATCAGTGATGGGAAACACTTCGTCATCAGCGCAGCAGCACACTGCTGTGAGTCATTATACTCTACAACCACAAAGCTCTCCATTTTCATTCATGCCATAATGTGTTGGCCCATCAGACTGACAGACTGCAGCATCTCTTGCCCAAATTGGCGTAATTACAATTGTTGTCATTATAAACTCAGATTAGTTGTCAACCTTAATAGGCCTACATAAAAGTCTTTAAACAGTTACATAATCATCATTTCAATTTATTACAGTATTTTTCAGACAAGATCCCATGTCATTATGTAGCCTCTTCTCAAAAGAACAAAGGAAAACTTAACTTGGCATAAACAAACATCCTAAAATAATGCTAAACTTATGTTAATTGTGTTGCTGTCAAATAAATCAAGGGGTGTTTTTGTTTTTTGTTTTTTACAGGGCATTCAGCGTTCACCTGGTAATTTTGTTGCCATCCAATGTCATTGTTTTGTAGTCACAACAATTGTTTCAAAGAAATGTCAGAAATTGTCATTTCAACTACTGACTCAAGTAAAATGCACACAAAGTTGTTGTAACACTATATTGTAATTAGGTATTTATCTACAAACAACCCAAAACATTAAAGAATATATTCACATTTGTCAAACAATAAATGCCTCATACATAATTTGTTGAATTCCTATCTCATTGTCTGTCTCCTTCACAAACCGCTCTACACAATAGCTGCAACAAATCACCAAAGCAGAATCGAAGTAAGCCTTGGGCTGCATTGCAGTAAATGCTTCTGCAGCAGGGCAACCAAACAATGCCTGATGAAAATAAATTAACAATGAAGGATGAATTTAAATGCAGTAATTTAATCATGGCAAATTTAAGACAAAAGTTAAAAAGGGGCGAAACAAATCAAAACAAAGTAAAGCCTGAAACACTAGCAGATGGCCTAGTAATGGGAAGCAGGTTGGGCTGGTTGCTAAGTGACAAGGTCTAAGATGAGGGTCCGTAGTTTTGGCCGTGGTTTTGCAGGAAAAACACTTCTCCTCCCTAGTCTGACCCACCCTCTTTCCCCATAGTGCTGTGGGTCTGACGCTGGCGGGGCAGGACAGGAGCCAGGCCTGGCCAAATGAGAAACAGACCCCCTTCACCCCAGGATTGCCTATTTCTCCCTGTGGCTTTTTTGTTTTCAAAGAAAAAAAGAACACTCTCCAAAAATAGATTTGGGGCTCGCGTGCCAATGGGTTTTGAAAGCTTTTTTTCCACTCCCTCTAGTCACGCAAGTAGCCTGGCAAGACCTTGAAGAGAGAGCAGGGAAAAAACAGAACTCGTAAGAGACAAGACGATCAGAGGTGGGGGGGGAGTCTCTCTGGAGTGTTTGGAGAAAGGATTGTGGTAAGCTGAGGATGAAGCATCCCTGAAGCCTGGCCCTCTACTAAGGGAACAAGGAGCGGAGACTTCCGTGCAAGCTGCAGGTATGAGGGGTTTATGAGTAATCCAAGCATGAGCAGAGAGACCTCTCTCTGGTCTGGCCTCATTTTAACTGGACGGTAGCCTGGGATTCTCCAGAGAAGAGTCTGATCCTTACCAATGGGCCTGGAGACAAAGCAGTTCACACCCCGATGCAAAGATTTCCATTCCTTATGTCCTTAAACTCACATCCTTCACAGTGATTTACTTTTCAATTGACTGATCACTGCAGCTGGTATTCATCTTTTTATCTGTCACATCATATACTATGTCATCAAGATGAGATCACTGACTAGATTATAAAAAGAGAGACATTATCGAGCCCTGGTTAACTACCTTTGAAAGTTAGCCTATTTTGGTAGCTTCATTATAGAAAGTGCTTTTGAACATAAGACAGTGAGAAGGACCCATGGCACAAGCTCTTCTGCAGAAACCATGTTAAAACCATTATATCCTCCAGTTGTTATAGTCATTATGCCTACAGGGTTACTTACATAAGCCCTCTACTGCTAAAGAGCATGAACGTTCTTTGGAACATCTGAGTAAGGGTTCATTCTTTGGCTACCTTTAATGTCAGGTAGGCATGCTGCACCAAACTCTCGGTACCCTGACAACATGTGACACTGTGGATCCTATCTTGTGCCCTAGTGCCTTTTTAAAGGGGCATTATGTAGTTTTCAGTGGCCACTAGCAGTACGGTTTTAAGATTGCAACCAGGTGTGTGCTCATATGCGTGCTCGCTTAAACTCATGAGCAAGCATAATCTGAAACACAACCACTTTGATAGAGAAATCCTGCAATAAACACAGAAATACCAGCATGCAGTCTGTAGCTTTTCACTCATAGATGTTCAGGCTCTGTTAGGCAGATCAACACCAACTCCATACCTTTCATTCAGCACAGCGAGCCGCATGTCGGCACAGTCCTCCAGGAAGAAGGGCAGAGTGACAGCGGCTATAGACAGGCAGGGAGACAGCTTCACAGAATATTCTGGAACCTCAGGTAAACCCCTACTGCAACATTACAATAATAGTTTTATCAGCTGCAGGTTGAACTAATTGGTAGGCAGGATAGTAATATGGGTCGTGTTAGCTGGTGAAGTAATGTGGAAAGCGATATAACTTTGCACTGGATAACATTAGCAACTGCTCTGCGTTAGCCGGCAAGCTAATGTGACTTTCTCTGTCTTTCTGCAGCTTTACTAATTCTCACTTTGTTCTTACTCGACATCATCTTAATCTGTTTGGTCTGATGGGCTTCAGCACATTAACCATCCAGCCATCCAGCCATCCATCCATCGTCAACCGCTTAGCCTGCGTACAGGGTCGTGGGGGGGCTGGAGCCTATCCCAGCTGATATTGGGCGAAAGGCGGGGTACACACTGGACAGGTCGCCAGTCCATCGCAGGGCCACACCAATTAACCTAGCCTGCATGTCTTTGGATGGTGGGAGGAAGCTGGAGAGGACCCACGCGGACAACATGCAAACTCCACATGGAAAGGCTAGGGCAACCGGAGTTTGAACCCACGACCTTCTTGCTGTGAGGCAACAGTGCTAACCACTGTACCACCATGCCGCCCAAGCACATTAATCTTTATTGTTATTTTGTATCCTTACATGGAGTCTGTGTTTTGCTGTGAGGCGGTTGTTTTATGGTGTTAGTAGACTGCATGCCGCTGCCGTGTTGTCGCTGTAGTACGAGAGGCTCGGGAGTGCGCACAGAGCTGAATCTGACCCGTGTCCCCACATTAAAGGAGAATAGTGTCTGATGCAAGCAACGGAGAAAACAGGCATGTGCTTCATTTCTAAGTGAGTTTTGAGCCCATTGAAAATAAGGCAATGAAAATTTGATTAATTTCATTGAAAAACCTAAATATAGCCCCTTTAACTGAGCAGCTCCACAGAAAGATTTCTATAGAATTTGCTGCACACATGTAGGTTTGAATGTTAATTAATTTTCAAATAATGTGTACTTTTCTTTATTGTAAGTTACTGTAAGTTGATGTGAGTCAAACAATTAAAGTAGTAATCATGCTAATAGTTTTACCTTAAGTATAGCCTTTATACTTGCAATACAGTACAATGTGAACAAAAAGATAGAAGATATCTCCCTATTAAAGTGGTCGTATTATGCTGTTCGGCTTTTTCCCTCTCCTTTATTGAGCTTTATATCTTTTTTGTGCATGCCATAGGTTTGCAAAGTGAAAAGGCTCAAAGTCCAGCCCAAAGGGAGTTCCCATCTCCTACAGAAAACACTTCTCTGAACTGCGTAAAAAACAGCTTGTTTGTAGTCTAGCCATTACATTTTTCATCCCTGTGACAACACGTGGATGAAAGCAAGCACGTCATAATGCTTTCCAAGTAGCTAGTCCGACACGCCCTCAAAAACACCAGTTTAAAAACACTCTGCATCACACACCTCTCCTCTCCCTTCCAAGCACTAGCTACCCTCCAGACTCTTAATGGACATAAAGCTGTTACTGTGATGTAGAGACAGAGCTGAAACATAAATTTGTTACAGATTAACAACTCATTACTCTGAAACTCTTGCTCTAGTCCATGTTGCTGAGCTGGTAAATCACTCTGAAACTCTTGCTTCAGTCCATGTTGCTGAGCTGGTAAGGGGAACATGTACAGCTGAACCGAAGCCATGTTCTGGCACAACCCCCAAATAAGATTTTGAACGTGAAAATAAGCATATTACCACCTCTTTAATGTGTTTCCATTTGATGCAAGGTATTAATGGATTATTAAATTGAGGCACTTTATATATAGTGCTGAGATTTCTGTCTACCAGAAGTATCTCTGTTTGGGAATCAAGTTCCCACCAATCAACATGTAAACAAACTCCTTTCCCCACCATTTTTAGCATTTCTTTGAACTATGCAAACAGACATGGCAATGCTGCAAGAGGGAAACCTGTTTTGCAACACCTCCCAACAAAACTGCAAAACAGTGCTCAATTACATACATTGCATCATACATTACTAGCCTTTTGCGACCAAAAGTATGCATTAGATCCTGTTTATTAGTTGTCAATTCCTAATTAACCAAATCAAATTCAGACTTCAGGTCATTTTCTATGCAGAGAGGCAATTTCTGAGAAAGCGATCTTCAAGATTATAGTGTTAATCCAAGCGACTGCTGTCTTTCAGGTACATTTAAAAGTCTGACCTGACCAGACCTGTGCAGTCTTGGTAACCAATTACGGTTCAGTCAGGACAACTTTTATCAAAGAAACTGATATTTGCGTGGTATGGCTCTGTTCCAGCATCCCCCTGCCCATCGATGTGCATACATGGAAAGCCCGAGGCAGACAGCAGCAGCAAAGACCTCCCCAGTGTACAGTACAGAGCAAGCATTAATTATATGATTAATCAGACACAGTCTAAAAGGAGGAACTAGGGTGGCGGCAGGTTAGAAGCTGCTTGCAGAGGAAGCAGCAAGGGCAGGCAGGCTATAGCAGCTTAAATAAGGCACCTTGTATGGAATTTACCAATGTGAATCAGCTTAGCTGTTAATGTGGCTAGCTTTAATATCCGCTACAGGCTGATGTGCTGGGATTGTGAGCTGTGCAAAAGTTGCCTGTCGGAACTAAACCTATGATTTGTTAATTCATAACAGATACTCTTTTTAATATTATTTACAAAGATAAAATTAATAAAATTTAAACATTAATAATATGCAAGTCATGACAGTTACAAAGACAAACACTAAAACATTTCAGACATCATAGGCTCCTTTTGTTTTAGAAACACTTTGAAACTTGCATGAGGAAGATAAAATGGCATGAGACTATCAGATCTTAACCAGTGTGGTACCATCAGAAAAGGTACTCATGTAATTCTGCAAGTTATACAGCTTCACAGATATGGCTGTCAGTAAAAAGCAAGATGCTAGCAGAGTGGCAATAACTAATCTC